>JAAGKR010004067.1:0-19025 GCA_011419295.1 Clarias macrocephalus
CCAAGTTAACCAGTGCTGAACCAACGTGCACTGGATCATTAGTGAACTAAAATTTTGTTATTGTGAATTGTTTAAGGATACTATTTTTGCACCTTAAACTATACTATTTATCGAGTTACAAGCTTTCACTGGAAGAAGGAGATTCGCACAGCTAATTTATACTGACCGTGCGGAGCATCGTCGAACTCTGGGTTGCTGAATCTCCGGAGTGCAGGGAATAGCAGTATCTCCAATCCATTGCAGCACTGAATCTTTATCCACAGGCTTCTCATCCTTTGACATGAAGCAATATGGTCTAACATCAATAAGACATACAATGTGCAATTTTCATTTCAAAGAGTTTGTACTCACATTTGGTGCAATTCTGTTGACAATTTCAGATATCTCCACAACTCGGACACTTTCTCCTGCTCCTTTTCCTGTTATCATAACAAAAGAAATGAGTTAAACTTTTAGAGAGGAGATATACTGTAAGCTTGCACACCAATGCAATCTTAATTTTATTGGCCGACATTAAACACAAAGCTGACCTGATTGTTTACTTGTCCAAGTTTTTTTTTTTTTGCTGTTTGTTTCTCGTTCAAAACCAGAAAGATAGCTCCACTTCAGTCTCTCATCAAAGTTGTCAAAACTGACCTTGCTTTGACATGGGGGAAAAAGTTGTGCAGTAAGCGCTGGCTTTGCCAGTGGTATCGGTGCAGAAGTACTGGAACACTTTAATAAGTAGGGACAGATGAGTGTAATATCAGTCTGATACCCGATACTCGGCACATCCCTCAAAAAAGAGTAACAAGTTGGTGATCTGTAGGTTTCTGGCTTGATGCAGTTACTTCAGTCAAGGGATATGCAACCAAGTGTTATAGATTTAAGACTACTATGTTGTTATACTTAAAAAAAAAGTATTTAAGTTATTATAGTCGGATATAATAGATGTAGTAACATATATATTATTATAAATAAATAATAATATTAATATTATATATATGGACAACCAGTAAACCAGTGAAGGGTCTTGCATGCCTAAGGCTCATTAGCTGCGGCAAAATGGAAAACAATTATTCAATAAGAATTTCCAACTATTTATATTCTTATAAGATCTTTAATTAGAATGGTGCATTTATTTGTTCAAAGCGAGGACAGTGGAACAGGACCTTTATAGCTCATAAAAAAATGCTTAACTTTCCTTCCAGAAACTGTGAGTGGATAATATTTTTTTATTGAACAGCGTTATCCACCATTGCTCTCATTCAGGTTGAAAAATGACCATGACCTGTATTTCACAAGGTGTTGGAAACATTGGCATTCCACCAGCCATTTTGGTTTGTTTTTAGGATGAGGCAAACTAATATTTTATTACATGCAACTGTGCTTACTGAAAAAGCTATGTACATAAATCTGATAATTATAACATTAAATCAATTTTATTGGACAGGAATTTTACAAGTACAAGTTATCAGACTGATCTAGAATTTAGGTCACTGTCCAAATACTTATGGACCTGACTATACATGGACATTCACCCACAAAGGAACAAACAACAAGACATCAACTTACAGCACAAGGTATCAATATGGTTTCAGAACAGATCAAGTTTTACCATACATATGAAAACTGGTTCACATATAGTATCTATGTTTGAAAAAATTCTAGGCAGTTTTGCTTTAGAAAAATTTTATTTGTCTAGGACAGTTTTAAAGCATTTAAAAAAATTAACATTAGAATATGTCGTTCATCTTCTGATATAGCACCTTTAAAGCCTATTTCCCCCAATGCTCTTTATGGTGTATAGAGGACATGTTGTAATGCCTGTCTTATACCTTATTGAGATTCTACCTTTATTTAGCATGTAAAACTGTAACCTGTAAGAATGGAGGCCTGATAATAGGGGAAGTTACTAACTACATATTTTATTTTTTTACGTGTAAAGTCACCTGGCTAACATCACCTCAACAATTACTGTTAAATCCACAAAACAACCCAGAAAAGATAGGTCCTTAAGAAAAAGCCATAGTCTTGAATTCCATATTATTCTTGGTGAGAATCCATATAATATGGAATAATTTAACTGAAAAATACATTATATCCTGTGTCATTAATAATAATAATACACTGCCCAACCCAGAAAAAAATACACATTCTAATCTTTTGGTTGACCATGTTTTTCTTTGATAACGACCGTAGCACTTCTTTGATAAGCTGATGCAATATCACAAGACTTCATTCAGATTAATTTCCATCCAAAATCTTGTACTGACTTTTTCTGCATAAAACCTTCACCTCTTCTTACCATGATGAGCCCAACACACTGGAACAATCTGGACTCATAAAGCACGAAATTATTAGACAGAATGAGTGTTTACCACTTACAGGCTTTAATAAAGTTTTATTATTATTATTTTTTATAGTTCTTAACCTAATTTTAGTAGTTTCAGCAATGTCCTTAATTAAAGTTGTTTTTTTTTTTATAAGTATGTACTTTGTACTTTGATCTTAGTCTACCAACCTTTATTTTTTCTTCTAAATGCAGGAGAACATCTAATCCACTTTGTTATTTGTTATTGTTTTCACATTTGGAATTAGTAATAATAATAATAAAAAAAAAAACATTTTCATGACACAAGATCTTTTTTTTTTTATTCACTAATATATGTCGTTTGAAGAATCACTGAAGATTTTGTGTACACAATACACACATTCTGGAGAGACCTGTGGCTAAACATAAATGAGTAAAGCTACAATGGTCTCAAAACACAGTCGAAAATACAAAACTAAGGGAACGGTCAGGAATAAAGAAGTTCTCACCATTTCTCATTGGAGGTGGAGAAGCAGGATCCCAGATGATATCATGTATAGCTTCTGCCTCACTGGGGGAATCACCATTGATGCAACCATTAAATCTCGGTCTTGATCTATTTTTTGGGGTTCCTACATCTTTTAGTAAAGAAAGAATAGAAACAGTCATGTTTGAGTCACTGATTTAGCTGTCTGTTGATATTTCTAATGTTTAAAAAACATTAATGTAATCAATTATTGCCTAATGTGTCAACATAAAAGGACATTGAGGCCTTTTTATTCCAAGTCATACAAAAAGAAAACAACTATATTACTCTCGAGTTAACGAGCTTATCAACAAATTACAAGCGTTATGCGGATAAACACACATTCCGGCAGGGCTGTAAACAATCCTGGTCTGCACATACCTTTTCCATAATATTGCGAGGCACTCAGTGACGGAGAGTGTGTTTGTTTTCTTCCCTGTTTGCTATCCGTTTTATTTTTTTTCTTAGAAAACTTCGGAACTCGGGTCGAAATTTCTTTGCTCGCATCTGCTGTGGGTTGGGTATCGATGGTATTCTTGTCTGTCATGCTTATTAATTACAGACATCCACTTCACAATGTTCATATTAAGCATTCGATTCATTGAGTTAAATGCTTTGCGTTTAAAGTTGTATTTATTATTTAATAAGCTATCTAGCTTTGTTGCGGTATAAACAGTCACTCACCGCGCGGCCATGTTTTCAGCGCGGAGCAGAATGTCGCGTCTCTGATTGGTCCGCCTCGAGCTCGTGTATTCTCGCGAGATGAGACGAGACGAGGTCGACGCAGGGAAATGAGCAAAACTTAGATCAGTCCGTCTTTCTTTCTGTACTTATATCTTTTTTTATTGAACAAAATGAAAACTTTTTTTTCCGGACTACATTTCTGTCTCACTATTCATTCAGGTTTTAATAACACATTTTATAGTTTTTAACCCAATTGTACACCAATGTTAGTAGTTTCAGGAACCCCCTTAGTTGTTTTCTTTGCTTAATGCAGGCCATTGAATCCCCCCCCAGTTGAAACATATTAATCACTGCAGTAATTATCCCACGAAATGGCTCTAATTAGCTTGGTTAAATCCAGGTGTGACGACTTCTTTTTTGGCTGGACAGTGTGTCTGTGCGCGCATTCAGTACCAGTCAAAAATTTTGACACACCATGTTTTAAAAAAAAAATGTTTTTTTAAATATGACTGTTATCAATATTGTATATTAGTAGTGAAGACAATAACATTAACATTATGACAGATTAAATATGGACGTATAGTCAAGAAAAATGTGTTAAATAACCTAGAATATGTTTTATATTTTGATAGAAATACATCACCTAGAGGTGTGTTTGGGGTCATTGTTCTGTTGGAAAAAAGTGATGAAAATGATGGTCCAGCTAATTACAAAACAGATGGGATGGCATGTTGCTGCAAAATACTGTGGTAAACATCCTATTCTGGTTTGGTATGCCTTCAATCAGTTATGGTTTCGTTGCCTCAATTCAACTATGAAGATCTGACTCTCACAGTCTCCTCTGAACAGTGGATGTTTAAATATGTCTGCCGCATGAATTTCAAGAAGCATTTATGTGGGTTATATATATATATCTCTGAGGTGCTGAAACTGGTCGTTCTAATAAACTTATCCTCTGCAGCAGAGGTAGCTCTTGTTTTTTGTTTTCTAGGGACAGTCCTCATGAGAACCAGTTTCATCATATTGTTTGATGGTTTTGTTGACTGCACTTGGGAGTCCATTCAAAGATCTCTTTTTTTTTGGATTGACTGACCTTCATTTCAGCAGGCACAGTGGATTGGTGGTTATCACTGTCGCCCTGCACCTCCAGGGCTGAGGGTTCAATTCTCACTTCTGGTCTGGGTGCATGGAGTTTGGATGATTCTCCCGTGCTTGGTCGGTTTCCTCCGGGTGCTCTGGTTTCCTCCCACAGTCCAAAGACATGCAGATTAAGCTAATTGGCATTCCCAAATTGCCCGTAGTGAGGGAATAAGTGTGTATGTGTGCCCTGCGATGGATTGGCACCCTGTTTCCTGGAATAGGCTCCAGATTCCCCGCAATCCTGTATACAGGATAAAGCAGTATAGACAATGATGATGACTGACCTTCATTTCTAAAAGTAATGATGGACTGTCTTTTCTCTTTACTCAACTGAGTGTTTCTTGCTATAATATGCTTATAATATACAGTGTCCTGTAGTTGTAGTAGTGCTAATAGGGCTATTAACTCTTTACACTCCCTTTCTCTACACACGACAATTGATGGTCTGAAGCATATAAAGAACGCAAGAAATGTCAAAAATTAACTCTTGTCAAGTCACACCTGTGAATTGAAAACCATTCCAGGAGACTACTTCATCAATCAGAAGAGAGAATGCCATGAGTGAGTCATCGGAGCTAAATGTACCAACTTTGGACAATCTGAAATGTAAAATATAGTCTGGGAAGTATAACACTTTTTCTGTTAGTTTGGACTAGTTCATAGTTTGGATGTGTTCAGGATTAATGTACAAAGTTGGAAAAAACCTTCTGTGGTGTCCATGATTGTAATTGTCTTCTGGGTGACTGTCACGTCAGCAGTCTTCCCCATGCATCTCCTGAACTAGGCCAATAGATATACAGTATTTATACTGTATGATTAGCAGTTTATTCATATACCACCACCAACAACAACAGGCCTGGCTGCAGGGCAGGTCCAAGTTACTGGGTCTTTGGAAGGGTTGGATCAAGATGAAAATGAGATTCTGCCCTAAGTAGATCAGTATAGGTATCTCAGATCCTTGGTCATGAATGACTATAATGTGAAAATTAACAGTCAGGTTGGTGTGGCATCAGGAGTAATTTAGCCATTGTGTCAGTCTAGTGTGGTAACGAAAGTACTGAGTAGGAATACAAAGCTTTCAATTTACCAGTCTTTCATGTCACAACACACCTGCTCTCCATGGCTCGCCACCTACTTCTCTACATTTGCCTGATGACAGTACACAAATTTTGGCACTGCCAATGTGGTAGAGGCTACTGTAGCAGCCCCTGAAACAAACATCTGAAATCCACTTCAAAAACATCTAAGCTTTTTATCATGTAGCTCTTCCACAGCATTTTTCTGCTTAGGTCTGTCCAATTTCACATGAGACATGAAGAAGAAGCAGGGAGGGGTGGTGCAAAAAGTGATTAAAAAATACAACGAAAACATTGTATTGGCCGAGAAGTGTGTTGACCCACTAGGAAATGCCTGGTATGCCTGATCACCAATGTAGCCCTGCTAGACTCAGATGCTGTTGTACTACCTGCAGCTACTGTGACAGCAGAATGTCATGTACTCCTTGAACGTAGAAGAAGAAGAAAATGAGGTGACAGTAATAAGGCATATAATAACCAAACAAGAAAATTCAGTAAGTATTCACTTAATGAACAATGTTTTTCAAGATGCATATGTCAGTTTAGCACTTACTAGTTGCTATATAATCCCGAGGATAGTGGTTAGGGTGGCTTACACTTAATGATCAAGTAACCACAGGTTGTCTACCACATAAATGAACTTGAGTGACTACTGGCGTAACAATGGATGACATATACTTACCGGATCAGGTGCTGCTGAGTTGGGCATTTGTGGTCATCATTGTTTCTTGGGGTATCATTTTGGAGGAGGTGTTGGTGATTATTGATGAACACCTGGTTCCTTGGGATGTTATTATGTAACGGTTAGGTTGAGGAGCTGGGCTTTCTACCTTTGCTAGAGGTGCTTAGTGGATCTTATAGCACATGCAATTATGTTCAGTTTTTCATATAAGGGATTTTATCCAGCCCAAACACTCATGGATGTGCAGTGGTTACTTTGTGTGGTTAGGTGTGAGAGTGTTATAGGCAGCACAGCTAGACACCACCCCCAGTGTACATTGAGGGACATTCCATGTTGATAGCTCTTCATTTAGTGGTTTGATATTGGAATGGCCCTGGTGGAGATGCCCAACATAAAAATTTTGGAATAGTGGAAAGGATGTTATTAGTCTTTGTTTACAGAGCAGGAGTCCAGCCCAAAATGTCAACTTTTCCCTGTGTCCCCTGAAAAGAAGGGACACAGAGCATGGAGCAAGACCTTTGAGGTGTTTGGCCAACCATGCAGAATAATATAGTGTTGTGGGGCCATGATTTCCTTTTTTACAGCATTTCTTAGATCACAATACAATACAGTATTTACAATACTTAGTACAATATGATGAGAGCACCCAGAGGTCATCCAAGAGGTCAGCAGTGCACATGATAAAGCATCAACCACAAAAGTTCTTTTCTGTAGTTTCCTCTTAATTGTTAGAGCTGGTGGTTGGTTTAATCTGTGACAGGATATCTATAGATGAAATGATCTTTTCTAATCAGTCCATACTGGGTATGAAGACATGTGATGCAAATGCCACAGACTTCTCTTGCTGAAGACAGATTGCTTGCAAATCATGTTGTGAGGCATCTGCTGATATGACTGCTGGTTTTGATATGTCAAACAGCTGTAAGGCTGAGGGTTTGTTTAGGTTTGTGGGCTGCATGCCAAATCCATCCCACATTTTGGTGTATCAGTTGTCTCAGAGGGCCAGTAGCCTCAGTGTACTGAGTAATGAACTTTGATAGATAGTTTATTGTGCCTAAAAACAGCTGCAAAACATGTTTGTCATGTGGTTTTGCCATGTAAGAAACTGATTTTATTTTTTTAGGGTCTGGCTTAACAGCATCAGTAATAAGCAGGATGCTGACATAGTAGATGCAGTGGACTCTGAATTTGTATTATTGGGGAATATTATTGGGAAATAATTGGAGTTGTAAAGTTTCCTCACTCAGTTTCAGCGTTGTAAAGATTTTTCTATTCTGAGTGAGGAAATCAAGTGGGTCACAAAATTGGCTATGTATTCAATTTATGCACTCTAGTAGGGTGTCATTTTCAGTAACAGAGGACTTTGGACCTGGATGTGGCCTGTTCTGTTGTGGCTCAGCGACATTGAGTTTAATTATTGAGTTTGCCACAATTATTGCATTATTTGTTGAATGCACAGTATTTATTACTTTCAAAGTTGTCCATTGTAGTTTCAACAGTTTATTTTTTGAATGGCACACATACACATCTCTTTTTATAATGCTTATATTTGTGCTCTTTCCTAAAGACCCATGTAACATACGTACAGTACAGACCAAAAGTTTGGACACACCTTCTCATTCGAAGAGGTTGAATTTGTGTTACGGCAAGAAAAAAGCAGCTAAGTAAAGAAAAAAACAAGTGGCCATCATTACTTTAAGAAATGAAGTTCAGTCGGTCCGAAAAATTGGGAAAACTTTGAAAGTGTTCCCAAGTGCAGTCACAAAAACCATCAAGCGCTACAAAGAAACTGGCTCACATGCGGACCGCCCCAGGAAAGAAAGGCCAAGAGTCACCTCTGCTGCGGAGGATAAGTTCATCCGAGTCACCAGCCTCAGAAATCGCAGGTTAGCAGCTGCTCAGATTAGAGACCAGATTAGATCTACCATCAGGCCTTCATGGTGGAATATCTGCTAGGAAACCACTGCTAAGGACAGGCAACAAGCAGAAGAGACTTGTTTGGGCTAAAGAACACAATAAAGAAAACTCTTAGAATGAGAAGGTGTGTCCAAACTTTTGGTCTGTACTGTATATGTCCTAATCTGCAATTCAGCAGGGAGATTCTTCTTAATAGCTGTTTGTGGATGAAATAATTTTATATGCCGCACACAAAGTGCACACACTTCTTCACAAAAGTGTTTAAAGTGGAGTTGTAAAGTTCACTGACTCACTAGCACTAGCACTGTTGAAAGCATGTCTTTCCATAATGACATATTTTTGCAGGTAAAGTCAAGAAGCTTTTTCTTTTAAACATCCATAGAATCTCTCTGCTTTCTCATTTACCAAAATAGCAGCCATGGCACTGGAGCCTGACTGCTCTGTGCATTTATAAAAGTATGTACTGTACTGCGTACTGGGAAAAGGCAATTATGGCGTTGAGAGCAGTGATATAATGCCTAACGAAAGAGTGTGCCACAGTTGCAGTTGGGTTTGTAAAACATCTAAATGCATTGTATCATCAATGCATGAGAAAGGACATGAATGGTCTAATTATTTAACAATGAACAGTGCTAACTCTCAGCGTGGTGTGTCTGTGAAGATTCTCAGTCATCAGGTGAGGTTATCTAGAAGTTGAGTCATGTACTTCTACTTAGTTTAGTAGAAACGTTTCACTACTCATCCAAGTAGCTTCTTTAGTCTAAGGTAAGTTGAGAAGTTCCTCAAGGCCTCCAGATTCTCCAAGGCCAAAGGGTCCTCCCTATTTAAAATAACTTGTTATGTGAACAATGCAGAAGATGAGAATAGGACAGAGGGTCTTTAGAGAGTGGAGGGGAGAGAGCTGATCACATCTAATACATTTTTTGTTCCAAAATTACTGAGCCCAAACCATTTAGCATGGTTTTGTAACAAAGTCAGACTTCAGGAGTCAGTTGTCTCACAAACCTCTTAAAAGAGAGTTAAAAAACTGTAATTTGTACAGTTAAAAAATTTGGTTAAAAAGCAGGTAATCTAAGTCTTGTAAATTAAAAAAAGAAAAAATTTGCCACAGACTGCTGTGACCATTCCATTGCTGCGTTCAAATTCTTCAAATCAGCCCTAGAAGCCACATCACTGTACAAGGAGAGTCCAGAAATAAATCCAAATTCACACACACGCACGCACGCACGCACGCACACACACACACACACTAGAATAGATACTGAATAGAATCTTTATAATGTTGACAATGTTTTTAAAAATATTTTTTGGTATTCATAAAATATATTGTTTCATTAAAAGCAACCTAGTATACATGAAATCGGTTAATCTGGGATGAGATGTCTAAGTATTCATGTTTTTCTTGTAAAATCCTACTCTCATTAATCCCCTGACAAAAACAAAATTGGGAAAACACATCACTGTAAGTTTCTCTGTCATTTTGAAGCATTACTAATGTCCGCTGGTGGGTTTCATGGCTTTTGAACTTGTGGATGTTCCACAGTTTAACATACGAGTAAAAGATCAGACTCACTCTTAATGCTCTGTTTAGACTTAACTAAAAAAGATTTTGACTAAATATTTTACTGGCTTTGTTTAAATAAAGCAGTAGATGGTAGATGTAGGCCACCCCAAACCCCAATTGATATCTTTTTCAGATATAAATGACAAAAGTAGCCTTCAAAAAGCTGATAAGGATTGTGGGTAGATGCTGTCACTCCAGTATGGCATCAGGAGTGAGATGGGAGCACAGGTGGATCAGGTTGGCTGTGAAACATAGCCTCCTGAAAAATGGTTGAATGGAGAACCCGTAAACCGAGATTTGACATCATCTTGTTGCCCTCTGTCCCAGAGAATGTTGCTCTTCCTCCCTGCCCTTCTTATGATTTCACCGCTCACCGTGTCCCACCGAGAACTTCAAGTTGTCTCTCTGCCTGGTTGATGACTTCATTTCCACACTTTCTCCCATTAAGGATGCCGCCTCACAGGCCTCATTAAGGATCCTGCTCAGCTGAGGATGTTGCCTCACCCTACCCTGTCCCGCTGAAGATATCAACCACCCTGCTTTGTTGATGACTTTATCTCCACTCTGCCTTGCTGAGAACTTCGTCCCTTCTTCCTGCTTGGCTGGGGACACTGTTCTGCCTCCCTAATCTGCTGAAGATGCTGCCCTACCTTCCTGTTAGCTCAAAATGTGGGATGCTCACCCCATTCTGCCCTGCTGAGGATATTCAATTCAATTCAATTCAATTCAATTTTATTTGTATAGTGCTTTTAACAATTGACATTGTCGCAGAGCAGGTTTCCACAATCAAAAGAATTATATCACTCTGCTTTCCTGCATAACGAGGATGTCACCACTTTCTCCTAACTGTCTAGGAACATCCGGCTTCACTGTGGTTCACAATTAGTTTTTTTTTTTTTTTCTAATTAGTCACTTATTAATTCCTGAGTTGTGAGCTTAACTTTAGATTATGTTGTATACAGTATGTTGTACTTACTAATGTAAGAAACATTGTGACAATAATAATAATAATAATAATAAAAAAATAATAATATTTTTATATATAATCTGTGAATTAATAATTAAATAATAGTAGCAATAAATTATGTAATAGCTAAAATATAATACACACACATTCAAGTAACCGTAAAAAATTCTGCTTGGGATTTGATCGGCATACCAGTCCAGTCAAGTGTGGCATTTTGTCATATTGCCTTCCAATATGCCCCCAATAGGCATAGCATGTAACACCCACTGTCACACCAAATGTTAGGATTTCACAAAGTTGATGGTTAGGCAAGGGAATAAGGGGCACAGATTTGTCACTTTCATTCTGAATGCAAGATGTTAGAGCCATCACTTTATCCTTCTTGGAGTTTTCTTTGTCCCTCAACTGTGATAGTAAAATGCTAAAAACTGTACAGACACACTGTACATTCCTGACATACTTCTGCCATTTTATTTATTTAACCCACCTTGGTTGCTTGGATCCAATTAAGGAGCTAATTGTGAGGATCATCGAATATTGCATTGTTGTAAAAGTACAGAGTGCATGGCTAATTGCCACAGCAGCTGCCAGTGTTTATGAAAAGCCTGGCAGTTCCAGAGGAATTGAGAGATGTTCTCATCTTGTTTTTAATGTCGACCCTGTGTGTTTGTGTGTAAGTATGTGTGTGTGTGTGTGAGAGATAGCCCTGGTATGAAGCCAGCCCCAAAAGTGTGTATTCCAGGGTGGATCAGAGCCACACAGCCACAGAAATAATTATCACCTCCAAATGCTCTCTTTCTCTTATGTTCTGTTTGAGTCCCCCTGTAGTACACAGAGCCCAGTGAATGACACTTAGCATGTGGTGACTCTAGAAGGAATTGGGAGAGCAGCCAAGATGCGAATCTTATGCCAGGCCATAAATAAATGATCTCACTCTCTTCTGGATGGGGCATTTGAAACAAGGCATGCAATTCGAAATAAACACGTGGTGTAGACATATTGTTAATCTGTGGCATGCAAGTTATGGTGATTTATAGGCCATCGGGAACATACAAATAAATGTTTTAAACGTCAGATTAGTCTGCCCACTGTCTGATTCTTTCTGTCTGGTTATTCTAAAAAGATTAGTCTAAAAATGGCACCTAATTGTTTTATTGGAGGAGCTTGGTTCCATGGTAAGAATGCACATTGATGTGTGAAAAGAGTAGACGGTCAACAGATTGTCCAGTCAAACATACAGAGAGAATTGGCTGAAAGTGGTACCTAGACATCTACAGTAAAATTGATTTAATCACTCCAGGAATTCCTGTTTCAATTCTGTTGACTCTGCTGTTGTGGTACAGTGGTGTTGACTGGGAGAGTGACTGCTAATGAGGAAAGGTGTGATGAAAGGAGCTGAGATCTTTCTGCACATCCTCCACCCAGCCCACAACTACTACCACAACTACTCTCTCTCTCTCTCTCTCTCTCTCTCTCTCTCTCTCTCTCTCTCTCTCTCTCATTAATCAGCCCACAGAAACGTCCGGCTGTGTGGCAGCTTGACTGCTCATTTATTCAGTTTATAATAGCAATGCTGGTGATAAATGTCCCACAGAGTGCACACGTGCTAAAATATTCATAAATTGAAACTCTTAATTTGCAAATGCAAATTCAATAAATTTCAAAAGCAGTGACAAAGTCATGTTATATTTATGTGAGTATGCAGGCCATGGGTGGGACTCTGTGATTAATTTGTTTGGTGGTTGCTATTAAGCAATTGTAATTTGTTACTTTTTAAAGGAACAGATGGAAATTAGACCAACATGTTATTTAATCTTATTGGCTTTCTTTACTTCGTGTGTAAGCACCAAGTGGTTTGTCTAAGTATCCTTGGGTTTGGCTTATGCTTTTTTCACTGTGTGGTTGAATTGTTGGTGGGCTGGGTATGGTGGATGCATCTCTCAGTGTGAGCCTGCTCAGGTTTGCTCCTCCTCAGGGATGGCTGACTTGGGCCAGATGGCACAGGACAGGAGAAGAGATAGAGGAGCTCCCTCTAGCCTGGCCGACTGTACCATGCTCAAGGTGAGAGCACATGTCCCATGCCAGCCATGCTCCATGGCACATGCCCACGGTGTACCTCCCTCCTATGCAACTGACAGAGAAAATGTCACTTCAAAGTCAGTTTGAGGGGAAAAGAAGCAAATACCTCCCTGACTGTCTATTTCAGTGTGGCTTTTCAGCAGTTGAGATTTCAGTTTCTTTCTTTTTTCAAAGGAATATATATATATATATTTTTTTTATAGATTTCCTTCTCGTTATCCTCTTCTGCTCTGCTATCCTTATGTTTCATACATTCACTCAATCACTCTGTCTATCTGTAACTTTCTCTTCTGCCCAAATTACCTTGAAACAATGAAAATATGGAAAGCATATGCATTGAATATTGAAACAATAAAATCTATGAACCATATCTCAATTCTTGCATCTCCTCATCACTAAACCCCAGAGCACAGGCATATTTCACACACACACACACACACACACACACACACACACACACACACACACACACACACACACACACACACACACACTAGCACATTAAAAAAAAATCGTGGATTTTTTAAAATTATAATTAATTTAAAAAAGTGCGCACGGTGCACCAATAGTGGTTTGCACTACAGCCTTGCACCTCCAAGGTCAACGGTTCGATTCCCACGTCAGGTCTGTGTGCATGGAGTGCACTTCTCCCTGCGGTTAGTGGGTTTCCTCCAGGTGCTGTATGTGTATGTGTGTGCCCCGCCTCATGCCCTTTTCTTCTGGGATCTCCTGGGACTATTCTCCCCAGGCCCCTGCGACACTATACACAGGATATGAAATACAGAAGATGAATGAATGAAAAAAAAAAATCATTCCTCATAAAAAATAACCCTCATTTATTCTACATTCATTAACAACCAAGTGTTTAATTTTAATGCCATAAAGTGCTCTAAAATCTCTTGGTAGATGCCACATTGACTTCATCAGTGACTAAGGAGTTTTTTACACTGGACTTCAAGCAACTTGAATTATGTGCTGCTCCAATCTTCCTTCAGATTTTGGGATCTTGACTTTCATTTGAAATGCAAAATTTCCGTTTTCGTCTGAAAAGAGGACTTTGGACAACTGAGCAATGCTTCTGACGTTGTCTCTAGTTTAATAATGGTTAGATAGTATGAAGTCAACAGTTGTAGACCGTTCTTGAAGATTTCACTTGTGTGGGCTCTTGTTGCTCAGACTCCAGCCTCACTCTCTTGCTTGTAAAGTTCCCCCAAGTTCCTAAATTTGTTTCGTCTGACAGTCTTCTTAAGGTTGCAGTCATCTCTGTTATTTGTGTACCTTTTTTCGAACACATTTTTTCCATTCAGGTCAACTTTCCACTCTGCAAACAGCCAGCCCTTTCAGAGATTACCTTCTGGGGCTTACGCTGCTTGTGGAGTATGTTGATGATTGTCTCCTAGACAACTGTCAAGTCAGCAGTCTTCCTGATGATTGAGGTTGCATGTACTGAAATAGACAGAGAGCGATACATATTATTTATACTGTATGAATATTAATTAACTTAAAATAATTTTCTATTTAATAATATTCTATTTAATCTCTATTTATCTCTATTTTCAGATTTTGGATTTTAGATTTTCATGAGCTATAAGCCATAATTACTATATATATAAAGGCTTACAATATTTAGCTTTACATGTGATGAATCAAGAATATATACAGGTAGTACTGTACTGTCTGCATTATTAAGTAGAAAACCATTTACAATTTCCAAACATAATCATGAAAAAGAATAAAGAAATAAATAACATTACAGAAGAATATTTGCATGATTTTAAAGAAAGCAACATGTTACAGGACAGACCAACTTTCAGATGGAAACAAACAAACAAAAAAAATCTAATGTAGGCTCCTGTGTTTTGCATGAAAATGGAAAGGAGCAAGTGTGACAAAATTACCAGAAGAACTCTGGCATATTCTCCCTCACGCTCAGTAAAATCTCCAGCTGTTGAACTTACGAAACTGCACGCATTTGTATTTAAAACTACTGATTATTTTTATATTGTATTGTCACACCAAATATTGAATATGTTTATTACTCTTTCATGCTTTTTATAGAAATTTTACTTTATGTGGAAATGTTTTCAAAGGCATCTTTGCTTATTGTCTTGTGTTTCCTGTTTATGTTCATAGGTGTTCTACAATACTTTCCTAATTGATGGTATTTCAGATCCTGAGTTTAGACTTGTCCTCATCTAACATTTGTTTTTGGTCAGTTGCTGGACTATTTTGTACTCACTGATACTGCAGTGCTGATCCTGTTATTGTTTGGTTTTGTTTAATAAATGTCTTAATATCAGTGCTTAAGGCATGTCTGCAGTAAAACTCTTACTCTTTATTTTTCATTTCAAACTAAATGTAGCTGTTGGGCAGATGGCCTTATACTGTATTTGCCTCTGAAATACTCTGTTATTTATAGTCGTTCACGGTCAACTCACTGACTGTAAGGTGTCCAGATCCTGTGGTTACATAATAAGCCTAAATCATCAACCCTCTAGAGCCGTGTTTGACATTGAGTACGAGGTGTTTCTGCTGAAATGCTGTTTGGTTTTTACCAAACATGGCGCTGAGCATTAAGGTCAAACAATTGCACTTTGGTCTCGTTACTTTATAGGACATTGTTCCAGCAGGATGCAAAATATGCTGTTTCAGAAGAGTCGAATTATTGGCCTGCATTAAGCAAAAAAAAAAATTTAACTACTGAAGTTGGGTTAAAAACTGTCTAATGCACCCAGGAAGGACTTTGATAGTGCTGAACTTTTAAGTTCAAATATAAAATGTGTTTTGATTAAAAATAAATGATAAATGGGAGACATGATGGGTGACAACCAATGGGTGACAACCAATCAAAGCTCCATCATAAGAATTTGACATTAGCTATGTTTAATAGCTATTTTAATAGCTATGTTTAATAGTGAAAGTATTGAACGATTGGTGATAAACAATTTCAATTCAATTCAGTTCACAAAGCAGCTTTATACAATGAATATTAAAAATGGAAATAAGTTTGAAAATTTGGAGGAAATATGTACAAATCATAATTATTGGTGGCAAGGAAAAACTCCCTGAGATTTGAAAGAAACCTTCAGAGGAACCAGCCTTAACATTGAGCCTATCCTCATTTGGGTGGTATTAGATCAAATATCAGATCAAAGAACTTTTATTAAACTTGCTTATAACTTACCAGCAACATGTATTAATGTTTCATCAGTCATCAGATGTTTAAACCAAGGCAACTCAAACTTTCAAGAAACTTGCATTTAAGTGTCACAGTGATTCAAAACACGCCAAGTTAATGCAAAAGAAATGGCACTCTTCTGCAAATTGTTGCTTGTAAACCTGAAATGCTCAAACCTTTAACATTTCAATGTTTTCAGGTGTTTTAGAAGAAATTTTGTGACAAGAAAAAAATCTCCATTGCATGATTTTCATGCCTAAACAAACTAAATAAGCAAAGTGTACTAGTTTTGATGCCAGAATAAACTGATTAAATAACATTAAAGAACATCACAACAAAACACTCTAATACAAAAGTAATTCTGAAGTAAAAGTTACATGTTGCCCTAACTTGCATATTATAAAACTGGCACCAGCCCAGGCTTAAGAAGATTGTCACGCAAAGCCGTTTCAAGAGCTTGTGGGAGCTTCACAACAACTGAGTGAGGCTGGAGTCAATGCATCAAGAAACACCACACACCAACATCTTTAGAAAATGAGCTACAACTGCTGTATTCCTATTATCAAGCCACTCCTGAAACAGAGAGTACATCAGAAACTACTTACAAATGCTAAAGAGAAAAATTCAATTCATTTTAATTACATTTTATTTATAGTGCAACATTGTCACAAAGCAACTTTACAAAATCAAAAGAAAATTTGGGAAATCTGTATAAAATGTATATAAAAATTTGTATAAATCATAATGATCAGATTGTCTCTGATGAGCAAGCTGAGGGTGACGGTTGCAAGGAAAACTCTCAATGAGGTAAGAACGGATAGCAGGGATTGATTTGCTGTCATACTGTGTGTTAGGCACAGTCCCTTTTCCGATTACACAGATGTGTTTAAGTTATATGTGCCATAGGCTGATTGCCTCTATACCATGCTGCATTGATGCACTAATTCATCATAATTCATCATTCATTCATAAAGAGGTCCTAACCAACTATTGAGTGCCTAAATGGACATACATTTTAAGAATTTTTGTATTGTAAATCCTTTTAATTGATCTTGAAATATTCTATTATTTATAGACAGTGGATATTTGATTTTCATGAGGCATAATCATTTACATGCATAAAAACATTTAAATGCTTACATTTACCACATTAGTATTACTCATCACTCACTCTCACTCATCATCTATACCGCTTAATCCTGTATTCAGGGTCACGGGGGGCCTGGAGCCTATCCCAGGAGACTTCGGGCACATGGCAGGGTACACCCTGGACAGGGTGCCAATCCATCGCAGGGCACAGACACACACACAAACACTCGCTCATTCACACACTACGGGCAATTTGGGAATGCCAATTAGCCTAACCTACATGTCTTTGGACTGTGGGAGGAAACCGGAGTACCCGGAGGAAACCCACCAAGCACGGGGAGAACATGCAAACTCCATGCACACAGAGACGGGAATCGAGCCTGGCCGGGGAGCGAACCCGGACCCTGGCGGTGCAAGGCGACAGTGCTAACCACTACACCACCGTGCCGCCCACGGTATAACGCAAGAAAGTTAAAAGAGAAAACACTAACATAAAATAAAATAAAATTTTATTTGTACCATAAATACATAAAGTTAAACAAATAAATCAAATCATTATTCAGCAGTAATGGAAAAACAAGTGTTCACAATCTTGATTACTAAAAGGGACTGATTTAGGTACAGTAATTGCACACATTCTGAACAATAACACTGCCAAAAACTCAAACTACATGTAAATAAAGTGATATTCACAATTGGATATAATAATATGAATTGATAAAATTGGATGGGGCACAAATGGCAGACACATACACAACCACAACACAAAGACGATGAAGTTATAAAAATGGGGTGAGTGTACAGTAAAGTCCCCAGTGTTGTTTTAGCACTTTTAGAACTTATGTTGGAAAATTCAACTGGATCTATATAAACACTGGAGGGTGCTAATTGAACACTTTTGCAGTGTTGAATTAAAGTCACACCAACTACCGATGCTTGCATCTGTAAATATCCAAGAAAACAACTTTCATTAAAAAAACAACCATTCGTCCCAAATCAATACAAAAAATTAACAATTATTAAAAGTTTTCTGATAAAGCAGCTATACTATATGATCTGTACATACATGTCATATATTTACATTACTGTACCAAAGTCTTGAGCCCCCTCATTTCTTCATAATCTGTTTCCAAAGAGCCAGTCTTTCTTGTATTTTTTCACTGTAGTTTTGGGGAATAGTTCTCCAGGCTTTCCTGAATAACTTTTTTGTCTCTCATTTGTACTCCAGTCCCTGTACCTGAGCAGTTTCAGAAGAATTCTTGTTTCTTAAGACACACAGTGACCTACAGTATGAATCAATCAAGCATAAAAAACATCTGACTTAAGGCATGAACCAGTGAGAAACAGGTGCAGATGATGACAGATGATCAGGCCAGTGATTAGTATACTGGTGATGCTGAATGCTGTACAAACATTTATCTAGATTAATCTCACTCACTCACTCACTCATCATCTATACCGCTTAATCCTGTATTCAGGGTCATGGGGGGCCTGCAGCCTATCCCAGGAGACTAAGGGCACATGGCAGGGTACACCCTGGACAGGGTGCCAATCCATCGCAGGGCACAGACACACACTTACACTCACTCATTCACACACTACGGGCAATTTGGGAACGCCAGTTAGCCTAACCTGCATGTCTGTGGGAGGAAACCGGAGTACCCGGAGGAAACCCACCAAGCACGAGGAGAACATGCAAACTCCATGCACACAGAGACGGGAATCGAGCCTGGCCGGGGATCGAACCCGGACCCTGGCAGTGCAAGGCGACAGTGCTAATCACTACAACACCGTGCCGCATTTAGATTAATCTACAGAATGTAATTTAAT
>JAAGKR010004067.1:19045-29568 GCA_011419295.1 Clarias macrocephalus
CAATCCATCGCAGGGCACAGACACACACACAAACACTCGCTCATTCACACACTACGGGCAATTTGGGAATGCCAATTAGCCTAACCTACATGTCTTTGTACTGTGGGAGGAAACTGGAGTACCCGGAGGAAACCCACCAAGCACGGGGAGAACATGCAAACTCCATGCACACAGAGACGGGAATCGAGCCTGGCCGGGGTCGAACCCGGACCCTGGCGGTGCAAGGCGACAGTGCTAACCACTACACCACCGTGCCGCCCACATTAGTATTACATTGCAATATATTTTATTATCTTTTTAATATATTTTATTTACAGTTTGCAGTTTACATTTGTAGTAAGTGAAAATGGAATATTTTAGTGGAGACAATAATAACTTGATGGTTAAAATTTGTAAAAAAAAAAATTTACTTAAAAAAAACTTTAATATTGATTTGGCAAAGCTGTTTAATCATGCTAAAAGTGCTAAAAATTAATATATTGTTATTGCTGATTTTTAAGTGTGAAAATGTGTAACATCTAATTGGTTAACAGGCTAAATGCTTATAATAAATAAAGGTTAAATGTTGCTAGCATATGAAAGTTAGATGCTTGCAGTCATACACTTTATGTAGTCATTTTGTTTATATTTTAAGTTAGTTATGTACTGTCCTTGCTGTGTATGGTTGAAATTATCAAAAAAAAAAAACATAGAAAAGAGAAGAGTTAAAGAGTTAAAAAGAACAATTTAAATTTGTAGCAATTGAACATGCTGGAGAAAATGAAAACTAGATGGCTATAGTTTGTAAAAATCTATTTAATAAAGTGTTAAACGATAATATAATTGTTGTTGTTAATTTTAAAGAGTAAAGCTAAATGTAACAGTTAAGTGTGCAAAAATGAAAAGCTAATGTCTATAATAAGTAAAGGTTAAGATGTTGTGTCTCACCCGCACTGCACCACCTAAGCTTCAAGCCGTGGACCCGCGACTTTCACTTAGGCGCCTACAAGGCCACATTGCTTTTAACGAGTAGAACTTCACTAAGACTGCTTTATCAGATTTTGAAGTGTGCCTAATAAAATGACTATTCATGATTGTGACATCTAGTTCCCGTGTGTTCCTTTTGTATGCCAGACATGTTACAAAATGAATGGGTGTACTGGGGTATTCCAACATTCCTAAGGTTGACTCCAAATTGTTGTGATCTTGGATAAAAAAAAAATAAAAAATAAAAAAACAGAGGATATCGACTAAAAAAATTATTAGTATTTTTTAAAAGTTATTCAAACCTGGATTGTAGTGGTGTCTAGCTCAATTGTGCCACTTTTTAATAGACCATAGAGTCTAAATATATGCCATATTCCTCGTTTGGTGTTCATGTGGGCACTAACAATGTTGAAGGGATCTAAAAAATGCAATCTTCTTTAAACAGTTGATATTGAGATGTGTTTGCTGCTTTACTTATACACTCATTGACCATCTATACTGCTTTATCTTGTATACAGGGTCGCAGAGAGCTTGGAGCCTATGCCAGGGTACCCTTTCTAGGATAATCTAGTTTCATCATGGTGCTTGATGAGTTTAGCGAATGCACTTGACAATACTGTTCTTGCAACCAGTTGTTGCTGTTCTTTAATTACCTAATATCATATGCATTATTTCATAGTTTTGTGAAGAAAGAAAAAAATAAAAATAAATAAAAGACAATAATGATAATTAATTAAAAAAATACTGAAAATTTAATAATGAAAATCAGACATTGCTTTTGAATTGTGGTTTAAAAGAAGTGTTTTAAAAACAGACTAATGAAACAAAAAATATGGTATGGTATTAATGGAAGACAACTGAGGAGGATGCCACAAAGCAAATCATAAAAACTGGAAACTGGAAGACTGGAATTTGCCTAAATGCATATTGACAAGTTTCTGGAAGAATGTCATTTGGATAGATGAGACAAAACTGGAAGTTTGGCATGTCACATCAGCTCTGTGTTTATAGATGCAAAACTGAAGCGTACAAATACAAGAACACTATACCTATTGTGAAACATGGAGGAGGCTCGGTTATGTTCTGGGGCTGCTTTTCTGCATCTGGCACAAGGTGTCTTGAATCTATGCAAGGTACAATGAAATCTCAAGATTATCAAGGCATTTTGCAGTAAAATGTGCTGTCTAGTTTCTGAAAGCTTGGTCTCAATCACAGGTCATGGATCCTCCAACAGGATAGTGACCCAAAACACACAGCTAAAAAACACTCAAGAATGGCAAAGAACAAAACATTGGAATATTCTGAAGTGACCTTCTATGAGCCCTGATTTATATATTAATATACATGGTCTGAGAGTCCTTCAGGTGCCCTTTTGCTAATGGCTGTCATGTGCCTTTTACTGAGGAGTGGCTTCCATCTGACACACAGGCCTGATTATTTGAGTGCTGCAGAGATGATTGTTCTACTGGAAGTTTCTCCAGAAAATTTTCTCGGAAGTCTATAGACAATTCCTTGGACTTAATGCCTTGGTTTGTGCTCTGTCATGCACTGTTAACTGTGGGATACTATTTTCGACAGGTGTGTGCCTTTCTAAATCATGTCAAATCAACTGTATTTACCACAGATGGACTCCAAGCGAGTTGTAGAAACATCTCAAGGATGAACAGTGGAAACAGGATGCACCTGAGCTTAATTTTGAGTGCTGTGAATACCTATATACAATGTGATTTTGTAGTTTTTTATTTGTACTAAATTTCCAACAAACTAATTTCACATTCTCATTATTTGGTATTCATTGTAGAATTTTAAGGAAAATAATTAATTTAATCCATTTTGGAATAAGGCTTAACATAAAAAAGTGAAAAAGTGAAGCGCTGTGAATTTGGTGCTTATATATACTGTATATATACACATTTACATTTATACAACTTCTTTTCTTTTTTTTTGCAAGACAAAGAAATTTTTAAAATAAATTTTAACTTGATAACAGAGCGAGGTCTCGAAATACAAGTAGTACGCATGCGCTCTGACTGCTCAGCATCACTGATCACAACTGAACCAATAGTTCTTCTCTCTCTCACACTGCGGGATTGTGAGTAATCCTCTCCCATGCTCAGTGTCAGTGCGTGTATACTGTTTACTATAACATTGTGAACATGTGTGTAAAGCAGTCTGCCCACCATGTTACCCTGAGCTTGAGCAGGTGCAGTCACAGTTCCGTCTGGCCACCTTTACACCATGGCCTCCATCAGATGGGTTGGCGGTGCTCACTGCGGCACACAGGTTCCAGACGCAGAGCTTGAGCAGGTGAGCTTTGTCACATTGCAATTTGTCCTTGCGCTTTTAGATGGTGAAATCTAGCAGATATGGTTATTGGTGCGAACTGGTGCATCCTCAGCGTAGTGTGCTTCAGCTGGGGCTTGATCAGCGTGATCAGACGATTGACTCCAAAACAGGTGGCTCCTACGTCCCTCTTGTGAAACTCAGACGCAACTTACATGCTGGAATGCCAACCGCAGGCCAGGATCTCTCTCATGCAGTGTTCAGTTGGCAGTGCTTCCTTTACTCGCCTTTTGCAGTTTCTGGAGCGTGTGGCACCAGTCCGCCTTTGAAGTGTTGGGAGTACGTGGCACCTCTCCATCTGCATGGCTCTCTTGCCTTTAGCGGTACCCGCTCAACATTAGGCTCCGATGTTCCACTCACGCCATTGTTACTCTGGACTTGGCCCTGGACTCCAGCTCCCACGTTGCTTTTATAATATGGCAGAAGCGCATAAAGGTAAAGGTCGTGCTACATTGGCCCTTCACACATCGCCTCTCTATGGAGCCTCCATAGTGAGGGAGGATTGAAAAAAGTTTGGGCACATATTAGTCATTAGTTCACGTCATAACACACTGCATGAAAAGAGGTGTATCTGTGCCAGGAAACTCTTGTATACACCACTGATTTTTGGAAGTATCTACAAGTACCACTGAGTGTATACATCAAATTCCACCCAGCTAGGATACTTCCAGAATGATACCAATTCGGATTTACTGCCATGGCAAGTAATACACTCAAGGCTTTTGTCAGGAGAAATTCATACCTCAAGATCCATTTGCATTTTACACCTTTGCACAACTCTGCTCTGCACTATTGGTCTTTTATCTCAACATTGATTGTTGTTTTTTAAAAAAACATTCCCCAAACCCTGACATCTATTGGGAAATTACCCAGTCACTTTTCTCTTAATATAATTTGATTGGTCACACATTTTATTTAGTCCAACCCAAGCCCTCATAGTTTAGTGACTTGATTGTGTAAGGGTCTACCCCTAGAGGGCACTGTGCACGTTTGTGTTTGTTTTGTAGTTTTTTGTTAGTCGAAAGTCCCAAAAGGCACCTCGGAGCTGGAGCTGGAGCTCACCTGAACCGAGGTAGCTCATTAGTATTGTTATAAATAGGATGTTCTGGAAAACTGGGTCAATCATTAATATGGTCAGTGGGCATGTGGTTTGTTTTGTTTTACTTATGTTAGTTTATCTGGGCTCTGTTGTGTTCTGTGATTTGAGTAATGTGTAAGTGTGTCTTTTTGGTTTATTTTGTGTATTTGTGTGTGTACTGTGTGGTGAGTCTCCAGTGTGTTCCAGTGTGCTCCCCTAGCCTCCAGTGTGCTCTACTTCTTGTTTCTAGCCCTGTCATCCAGTCTCTAACCCCTGTGTCCCTGGTCCTGTCTAGTCTCGTCCAGTCTCTAGCCCTGTCTCATCCAGTCTCTAGCCCCTGTGTCCCTGGTTGTGTCTGGCCTCGTTCAGTCTCTAGGATTCCTGTCCTGTCCAGTCTCTAGGATTCCTGTCCCATCAGTCTCTAGCAGTCCTAAGCCTTCGTGTCAGTCCTTTATGGTCTGAAATGCTTACAATTGGTCTGAAAGGCTAAAAGAGACTGTGTGTGTGTCTGTCCAGAGCCCATGTATGTATTTTGTTTGTTTGTTTTTTCGTTAATTAAAGATATTTATGTTTGAAAACAACCCCTCTGCGCCCATGCCTGCCCTTTATGCCCACGACAATAACACCCGCCTGAACTGCCTGTCATACCAGTTCGTGACAGATTGGTTATTGGGCAGGTATGTCGATAGACCCTAGCCACTACCCCCACCCACCACACACACTGAATAGAACTGATTAAGAACTTTTTTTTTTTTTAAATTAAACCAAACACTAATAAATATACAAAGTAAAGTAAGAATAAGGAAAAACTGATAATGTGGAAAAAATAAACAAATGTGCAATTATAGAGGTGCAATTCAATTAAAAGCAATACTAAAACATGCATCAGTGCTTGTTAGTTTTCCAAAAATGAATGTCCTTCTGGCTCGGTTCCATTAGCTCTTACACCTTGACGGTGTGTAATATCATAGCACATGTCTGCCACCAATCTGCCCTGAAGACCCATTTTAAGAGCTGGTGGAGCGACTCAGTCAAGTTTTCACCTCAACCGCAGCACTTCCGGCAACATCACCTTCTTCTCCGACACCTTCCGTTCTAACCAGTTCCATGGCATCACCAGCGCCCTACTCTGGACAGGTGGAGAACTGCAATGGATTCCTCCTTCAATACGCACTGTCATTTGAGATGCAGTCCCACAGGTTTGTCTCTGACCCTTCAAAAATTGCATACATCATATCTCTGCTTATGGGAAAAGTACTCCAATTGGCCGAAGCCATGTTTAATCAGTCGGCCGACTTCTCCACCACTGGCGAGAAGTTATTCAAACTGCAACAGGGAAAGGATTCAATTAATGACTATGTCCTAGTTTTTCGAATCCTAGCAGCCTCCAGTGGCTGGAACAAAGCGGCCTTGCTTACAAAGTTCCAGCAGGAGCTCGACCCTAACCTGAGGCTGTAACTCGCTGCGCAAGATGACGTGGTGGGTTTGGAACAATTCATCCAAACAACCATTAGAGTTTCCAATTGCCTAAAAGAATGCATCTCTGAAATTCCTGTGTTCCAAGAGTCTTCCGCAGTTCTCCGCACACCAGGAAAGAGGTCAGTTCAAGAACCAGAACCCATGCAACTCGAGTGTCACTCTTTCCCTTGTCTCACCTCCTCAGAAAGACAATGCCAGCTGACCCAGGGATTTTGCTTTTACTGTGCCGAAAAGGAACATGTCCGTCAGACATGTCCCCGTCGACCTCCTCCAACTCCAACACGCCAGTGTCTCCAAGCCCTTTCCACCTGACTGTCCACCTCATCGAACCTACGTTCCCATCACTCAGAGGGACTCACTCATTCACCAGATCCACGCGTCGTTGGGCACTTGTCACCCCGGGGCCAATCAAACCCTCTCACAGCTAGAAGAACGCTTCTGGTGGCCCAATATGGCCGAACAGGTCAGAAGGTACGTGAAGGGATGCCGGGAGTGTGCCGTGACCAAAGTCCCCAGGCACTTGCCCTCTGGAAAACTGCTACCCCTACCAATTCCCCGGTGTCCCTGGTCACACCTAGTGATAGATTTTGTCACTGACCTCCCCTCTTCCGGGGGAAATACCTGCATTCTGGTTATTGTGGATCATTTTTCCAAATCCTGTCATCTGGTTCCCTTAAAAGGTCTGACAGAGGCCCTCAGTTTGTTTCGAAGTTCGGGAAGGCTTTCTTTCAACTCCTAGGTGCGACCCTAAGTCTACCTTCTGTCATGGTCATCAGCACTCCTGGAGCCAGATCATAGGCCGAGTATGCCCAAAATTCCCTCCGTCAACCCTCCACTGGACTCACTCCATTCCAGTGCGTACTCGGGTACCAACCACCATTATTTCCCTGGAATGGGAAAAACCGAAAGTCCCAGCAGTAACACACTGGTTCCAGGAGAGTTATAGGGTTTGGGACTCAGCTCACCAACAACTACAGAGAGCAGTCAGAAGACAAAGGATCACCACTAATATTAGGACAGCAGATGCCCTTGCCTTTCAAACAGGACAGAAGGTTTGGCTCTCCACACGAGACATCCGTCTTCGACTGCCCTGCAAGAAGCTGAGTCCCTGTTTCATTGGCCCTTTTAAAATCATTTTTTAAATCATTGTTGAATAAAGTGTCCGCTCCCCACCCTTTATTGTTGAAAAAAGTGCCCATCCGGGCTCTGATTTCTGTCTGTGGAGTCTGTTTATCCGTAAAAACTATATTGACAGCTAACATAAAGCTCAATTTACCCCAATGCCCATATTATGTGCCCTCTTAACACTTTCATGCTCATGACTCTTCTTGCGGTCTTTCCTCGTCAAAGCTCTCAACAACAGTTCTTTAATGAAAGTTTTGTCCTAGGCCAGGGGTCAGCAACCCACGGCTCCGGAGCTTCATGTGGCTCTTTCATCCCTCTGTTGCAGCTCTGTGTGCCTTTGGAAAATAAATAATCAGTATTTAATATAATACATTTAATAATATATTTTATTTCAGTTCATTAGTTTTTTAAATATAATTCTAAATTGAAAGATTATGTAATCTTATAACATTAGAATAAAGGCACAATTTTGCCCCCCGTTTTGTTAAATCTGATCACACCACCATCTTTCTCATGGCAAAATACAAACAAGGGCTTAAACAGGAAGCTACGGCTCAGAGGGAGGTTGTGTGCTGCCTTTCAGGGTGCACTTGATGACGCAGACTGGGACACATTCCGGCACAGCACTGATGACATCAATGTGTTTAGGGAAGCAGTTGTTGGATTCACTGTGAAACTAGCGGATGATACTGTGCAAAAAATTACCATGAAAAAACAGAGGATGTGGGTGGATAAAACCATCTGCGCCGCTCTAAGATCTTGCACCTCTGCCTATAATGTAGGACTTGCATCAGGTGACACAGACTTGTACAAGGCTGTGTCATACGATGTTCACAAAATGGTGAAGGAGGCGAAGCAGTGCTATGGAAGCAAATTATTGTATGGTGAATGTGAACGTGTCTCTGGCAGACTACGCTCGCATAGAGACTGCAACTAATGATGCTAATGATGCTAACAATGCTAATGCTAATGTTAGCGGCGCTAACGGCTGCAGACAGAAAGAAAATGGCAACAACGGAAAAGCATTTATCATCTCCGAGCATGATGTGAGGAAAGCCAGGACAAGTCCAAGACCAGCTAGCCCCTGTGTACACAGTAATATTCAACCTCTCCTTATTCTAATCGGTAATCCCCACATGCTTTAAAGAGTCCATTATTGTTCCTGTCCCAAACAACTATCACCTGTAGCCCTCATCTAGGTAGTGCTTTGAGTGGCTGGTCAGAGAGTTCATCATCTTCTCACTACCTTACACACTGGATCCTTTACCGTTTTCTTACCATCTGAACCGATCAACAGATGTTGTCACGCTCACCTCCTTCACACACTGACTCACCTAGACAATAGGAAAGGGAAATATGTTAAAATACTGTTTATCGTCTATAGTTCAGCGTTTAATACAATAATTTTCTCCACACTCACCATCAAGCTGGAGCACCTGGCCACCCAACTCCACCACCATCATCAAGTTTGCTGACGACACCATTGTGGTGGGTCTAATCTCTGCCATCAATGAGATGGCCAAGGAGATTTGAAATCTGGAGAACTTGTGCCAGAGTATTGGTGTCTCCTTAACATCATCAAGACAAAGGAGTTGATGGTGGACTTCAGTACAAAGCAGGAGAGGAACCGGAGAGAGCATCCTGATAGGAAATATCACAACCTTTGGGAACAGCACCATACAGGACAGATGAGTCCTACAGAAGGTGGTGCAATAAGCTGAGCACATCACCCACACTGAGCTTCCTGACCTGCACTCAATCTACAGCAAGTGGTGCTGGACCAAGGCCAGACCTCAGTGACCACAACATTGCACATGGCCTACAAGTTGCATACCGCCGAGATTTTGTTGCACATTGCTTGTGATTGGGCATTGCTAATTTTTACACAAATGAAGATTACTCATTTGTAATCATTTGAGGGGCGAAGCACGCACACACCCAGAGAATCCACAACCACGTCAGGGACAGCGGTGACACACGGCGCATGTGCCAGGGCATACAAGCCATTACCAACTACAGGACATCATCACCTGCCTGTGACAGCAACGGCTTCCTTCCTGACAGCTTCTACACTCGGTGCGACGTGCAGAACTACGTGATGGTGAGGAAGACCACCTCTCCTCCGAATGACCAGTTGGTGAGACAACCACAGCTGATGTGAGGAAATCTCTATGCAGAGTCAACCCTGTAAAGTTGCTGGATCAGACAACATCCATGGCAAAGTGCTCAGAGAATGTACTGAACAGCTGGCAGATGTTCTCACCGACATCTTAAACATCTCTCTCAGTAGCACCGTTGTTCCCCCGTGCTTCATGTCTACCACCATCGTCTCCGTGCTGAAGAAATCTTCTGTGTCCTGTCTCAATGACTACCGTCCTGTTGCACTCACACCCATCATCACGAAGTGCTTTGAGTGGCTCGTCATGAGATACATCAAGACCCTGCTGCCCCCCACACTAGACCCACTGCAGTT
The DNA here is from genome assembly GCA_011419295.1 of Clarias macrocephalus. Classification (NCBI taxonomy): domain Eukaryota; kingdom Metazoa; phylum Chordata; class Actinopteri; order Siluriformes; family Clariidae; genus Clarias; species Clarias macrocephalus. The sequence continues at coordinate 28,510 of JAAGKR010004067.1, forward strand.
TGCGTATCGTCCTAACCGTTCAACAGTCGACACCATCTCCAACACACTCCATATGGCCCTTACACACCTAGATAAGAAGGACACCTTTAGTATTATCTTCCCCCAACACCTAATCGGGAAGCTGAGCCTGTTGGGCCTGAATACCTCCCTCTGTAACTGGATCCTGGACTTTCTGACCAGAAGGCCTCAGTCAGAGAGGATTGGAAACTGCACCTCCAGTACCACCACACTGAGCAATGGAGCACCCCAGGGCTGTGTGCTCAGCCCTCTGCTGTTCACACAGCTGACTCACGACCGTGTTACACACATTTACATCCACATCATAAAGTTTGCACATGATACGACCGTGGTCGGTCTCATCAGCAAGAATGACAAGTCAGCATACAGAGACGAAGTGCAGAGGCAAACGGACTGGTGTAAAGACAATAACCTGTCTCTGAATGTCGGTAAGACAAAAGAGATGGCTGTTGACTTCAGGAGGACACAGAGCAACCACGATCTGGCGAACAGCTCCTCTGTGGAGATCGTCAACAGCACCAAATTCCTGGGTGTCCACCTGGAGGAGAACCTCACCTGGTCCCTCAACATCAGCTCCTTGCACAAGAAAGCCCAACAACATCTTTTCTTACTGAGAAGGCTGAGGCAGGCCCAGCTTCCACCATAGATCCTTACCATCTTCTATAGACAGACTATAGAGACAGACTATCGAGAGCATCCTGAGCAGCTGCATCACTGTCTGGTTTGGGAATTGTGCCATCTTGGTCTGCAAGACCCTACAGAGGATAGTGAGGACAACAGAGAAGATCATCGGAGTCTCTCTTCCCTCTGTCGAAGACATCTACATCACATACTGCATCCACAAAGCCACCAGCATTGTGGCTGATCAGACATACACATCACATTCACTCTTCACTCTCCTGCCATCTGGAAAAAGGTATTGAAGCATTCGGGCACTCACATCCAGTCTGTGCAATAGTTTCTTTCCACAAGCCATCTTCCTTCTTCTCAACAAAAAGAGACTGGACTGACACACACACACACACACACACACACACACAC
>JAAGKR010004067.1:29588-66040 GCA_011419295.1 Clarias macrocephalus
TCATCTATACCGCTTAATCCTGTATTCAGGGTCATGGGGGGCCTGCAGCCTATCCCAGGAGACTAAGGGCACATGGCAGGGTACACCCTGGACAGGGTACCAATCCATCGCAGGGCACAGACACACACTTACACTCACTCATTCACACACTACGGGCAATTTGGGAATGCCAGTTAGCCTAACCTGCATGTCTTTGGACTGTGGGAGGAAACCGGAGTACCCGGAGGAAACCCACCAAGCACGGGGAGAACATGCAAACTCCATGCACACAGAGACGGGAATCGAGCCTAGCCGGGGATCGAACCCGGACCCTGGCAGTGCAAGGCGACAGTGCTAATCACTACAACACCGTGCCGCATTTAGATTAATCTACAGAATGTAATTTAATATGAAGAAATGAGGGGTGGCTCAAGACTTTTTAAATTGTATTGTATATGGATATCCAGAACGGCTATGGTGTGATCGCAGGCACGAGATTCATCTTGTCCAATCAGATTACTCGGCCAGAACTAACTGTTCTGTGATATATAATTAATCACTTATATCATCCATGGTCTCCTCCAATTCTCTTCCTATTTCCTCTAATTTAACCATCTTCTTCTGCCCATTCCTCTCTTTACTTTTCTCCTGCTCATCTTTCTCTGCTGGAGCGTACCACGGCCGGGAGGAATTATCTTCGCAGGCCCGGCCTGCGCTCCTCCTGTAGCCGCCTCGCCCTGCCCGCACCAGTCCCCAGCCTTGAGGCTTACCCTCGTGAGGGCCGTTGTCCTGGACCCCTCTGGTCTGGTCCAGCTCCTTGGCGCTGAGGGCGGGCATCCGCACAGGCACGGTGTTACCGAATTTGGAGTAATCCACACAGTAGCGCCCATCCTCTTCGGTCATGATGGAGACAAAGCGGCGTCCCCAGAGAATCTCCTCCGGTATATAGGACGTACGTGCCTGCATGGTGATCCCGGTGGTCTCCACAACGCCTGACCAGGAGACAAACATTCAGTACAGGAACTCTTGTTATAATTATAGTTTAATAGAGACTCAAACATCTTTCTGCTTGAGATGTAGACAGTGTTACCTTGATATGTCTAAAACACATGTAATATGAAAATACTGTTTAACATGATGATCTCAAATAGCATGCAGTGTCTGTAGTGCACTCCATAATCTCTATATGCCATTATGTTATACTCTATCTACTGAGTGGATTTGTAGTGAACAGGAAACCAGTTGTGATCACTGAGACAGCAGGATGAATGTTTCTTCTTTACAGCTCAAATAAAACTCTTCTCCTTACATTACAGCATCGGTCAATACAGTATCCACTTAGAAGAGGAACTCCTGTCTCTCTTGCTCCAGAGGCTTTGTTAACCAGAGGGATAAAAAACAAAAAATGGACTATTGGCATCCTGGTGTTTCTACTTAACTATTAGTCTTGGCAGAGGCAGCATTTATTAGATTTGACAATAATTCCCCATAATATATATATATATATAATATATATATATATATATATTTTTTTTTTTTACCAGAAATTCATACTAAATATCAGTAAGAAATATGTAAATGAATAAACACTTATGATCATTTGTAATATGCTACATTCTGTTGTTTTGCAGTGTGAAGGTTTAGCGCTTTATTGATTGTTCTCTCTCTATACCACACTGCCTTTGAATGTTTGCATCTAAGTGGTCAGAAGGAGTTGACTGTTTTTCTATAACAGCAAATCATGCAGTAGATCTAGATTAATGTGCATGTACTAATAATGTATTGTTTCCATAGTAACAGTGTCCTCTATAGTATGACATTTCACTAACTAACCATCTAATATGTGGTGTAATTAGTCTAATAATGATTACATAAATCTGATGTTATTAATATTTTTATGTACTGTATATGATGAAGAATATGTTTATTTAATGTCTATGGAAAGAGATAACGTTTTCCCCCTACAGTAAAAACTTATAAACGTAGTAATAATCTTTACTATTACTATCAATTATTATACTATAATTACAATTATACGTGTGCTATTATACTTATACATGATTATACTTATGCTTAGTCATACCAGTGTTCAAGTACTTGACTATAAAGTTGCTACGAATTTCCATTACTTGCCATCTTTAACATAATCATATCTTGCGCAATGGCAGAACCTCCACTATGCATCATTAATAACCATTCTCACTATTCACCCCTTAGACAGGTCTTACTAAGCGTCACCTGAATAAGTCTTTGTAAACAGATCGTATACTTGCATCCTTGTACCTTCCAGTATAATTATGATCTCCACATCCTCAGAGGCCAGTGACTGGGCTGAGAGCTCATACAGCGGGCTTCCTCTATCAATAGTGTGACTGATGATGAGTGGTGAGACGAGGAAGATGCCATTGCTCCTGAGTGGGTTTTCCACCTGGACGTCGAGTTGGCAGACTGGAATCACCTCCCCTTCCGCCGTCACCGTCCTGCGAATCACCTGGGAGGAATGGCCCGGGACATCCAATCAGCATTCAAGAGCCAAAATAACATCGCTACAGATTATGTCTAAAGCTGTTCTTTAAGCTTTCCGTGAGAAAAATCAAGAAATCTTAATTTGGTCATCTATAATTTCTCTGAATTCTGAACAATAAAGCGTAACATTTAATAGGCCTCTTCCTCACCTGCATCTGAATGGTAGCTGATATGATCATACTCTTCCTCAGGTCTCCAACACGAAACATGAACGTGGGTTTGCCATTGCGCGGCGCAATGACTGCGTTACGGGAGAAGATGAGTGTCTCTGCTCGTCGATTGGCTTGAGCCGTTTTCATGAACACGCAGCCAAGAAGGACAGCGTTGATGATGAGGCCCAAAATGTTCTGGATGATCAGAACCACAATGGCCAGTGGACACTCTTCTGTGACCATCCTCCCACCAAAACCAATGGTCACCTGATAATACATAATGCAGCATGATACAACATTAATAGATTACAGCACAAGTTATGGTAATTGATCCTAAATTTACAAACTATTTATGAAATATTTTTAGGTACTACAGATGATATGTGAAGTGGTACTTTGAAATGTCCTCCAGAATTAATGGCACCCCTCATAACAATGCAAGTAAAAAGAAAACCAAATGCATGGTAAACGGAATAAAACATGCAACACATGGATGCTGTTTTTATGCATGGAACATATGTAGAGCATGTTATACAATATATATTGCATAAAACAGTGGTTTTAAAATGATTGCCTCCTGTACAATTAATATTTTACTACACACGCTCTGGAAAGATTAACATCACGGAGGCCGAAACATCTAACATGTTTGGAGACACATGTAGAGGATCTTGCTCCACTCCTTCATGCAGAACATTTTAATTCCATTTATATTCTTAGGTTTGTGCATGCCAGTTCAGTACACATGCCATGTCTAAGTTGTTTCTGTGTTGATTGGGAATATGTTTGACTCTTGATCTTGCTCAATTTATGTTATGCATGAACATTATGTGCATGTTCATTCATCAGAGCTGAAATATCCTTTTACTATCCAAGCAGCAATGTCCATTAGATTGTCTTGCACATAATCTGTTTCTTTGTGCTTTTTTTTTTTTTGAAAGGGGTCAATCTTTCTGAAAAACACTGTAAGCAGCCTATCATTCATCCATCCTGTTTTTTCCTCACCTGCACCTCAATGGAAAAGAGGAATGCTGAAGTGAAGGAGTGGATGGCAGTGACACAGGGAACGGGTCCAGGCTCACTGGGATCTCGTGGCTCCAGATCACCATGAGCGAAGGCAAGGAGCCACCACATCATGGCGAAGAGCATCCACGAGCAGAGGAACGCTGAGGTAAAGATAAGGAGCGAGTGCTGCCATTTAAGGTCCACCATGGTGGTAAAAACATCCTGTAGAAAGCGACCCTGGAGGGGAAAATGAACAGAAAAGCATTGCTGGGAGATAGTGGTGGCTTAGGTGGTTAAAGCTCTGGGTTACTGATTGAAAGGTCTGGGGTTCAAGTTGCCACTGTTGAGCCCTTAAGCAAGGCCCTTAACCCTGTCTCATACAGGTGGGCTGTAACCTGGATAACTCTGTGCTCTGACCCCTGTGCTTCCTTACTCGGATATGTGAAAAAAAGTCATTCCACTGTATTCAAATAATTCAAATAATTGAATTTTGAACTTACTTTAACAAAAAGAAAAATGCACTCATTGCATTGTCTCCCAAAAAAGTGAGAATGCATTACATGAAAATAAATCTGGCATTGTACCTGCTCCCGTATGTTCTTGTGAGCAACGTTGCATGATCCACTTTTGGTGATAAAGCGTGCACGCTGTGCTTTGCTCCGGAAGCGGTTAGGCTGGGCGGCATCTTCAGCCAGGCGTGTCAACAGAAATCCTTCAGGCACCAGACCTTTCCGGGCCAACATCTCTGGGTTTGCAGAGCTTTGCTACAATAAATACCAGAATAAAATACATTATTAAATACATTACAGGTTGTTGAAATGATTGATAGATTTGTAGTATATATTTGTGCATTTATTTCAGACACCCAACCCAAGTTCTCATTGGTCTTTCAGCTCCTCCCTCATCGAGGGGTCGCCACAGCGGACCATCCGATCCGCATACCAACTTGGCACATGTTTTACACAGGATGCCCTTTCTAATGCAACCGTCCAATTTTATCCGTGCTTGGGACAGGTACTACATCCAATGGCTGGGGTTTGGGCATTGGGTGAGAATCGAATCTGGGCCTTCTGTATGGCAGGCGAGCCACCAATGCCCTCCCAATCTTTATACAAAAGGATGCTTTAAAACAAACTTAAAGCCTGAATTAACAATCTAGACTAAGATGACACTGATCACTCCTTGGAGAGAAGAGAGAAGAAAAAGGGAGTTCAATCTAAACACAGCTGGGACTGAAGGCAAAGTTTATAGGTAGAAACTTTTAAAAGAACCTGAATGCAATCGCATTGTTCTAACCACAACGTGAAACATACATCAGTATGAGTGATGTGAAACATACATCAGTACAACGCGGGAGTTCAGAGGACCCTGATTAAACTGACGAGCGGCATCCCAGGGTTATTGTGGATTTCCGTTAATTCACTAGATGTCCATCGATTCTGTCTTCGTGATGAAAAAAGTCAAGATGGGATCTGGAAACAAAACAAGTAATATATCAGGATGAGATAAAGCGCAGTAAGATTTTCTTTCATTGCCAGCATTATATTACCAAAGACATAAAACTGTCTGTACAAGGTAAAATTGTATTAAGATAGACACTTAAAATAAGATTCAATGCTGGATTGCAATAGATACCCTCAAAACCCTAAACCAATGCCTTGAGCAGCTCTCTCTCTCTCTCACACACACACACACACACACATACACACTCAGCACAACTGTGTGTGTTTACCTAAAACCCCTGCCATGAACACAGCCTGTGACAAATCACCTTAAACATCACTGAGAATAATCATATAACATTCCCGTTCTGTTGCATTCATAAACTCTAATCAAATCACATGCACCAGAAGATACTTGACTCAAAGTTATTAACAAGGTTAAATCTAAATTACCTTGATGGCTCGTTTTACATCGAGGATGCTCTCTGCTGTGACATCTTATCAAACGCGTTTGACGCTGTTACCCGTATCCCCATAAGGCCCGCCTCCTACGATAGGATTGGTTGAGCGGGTCGGAGTTACAGTTTAGGATTGGCTGGACGCTTATCCTCACCGGGTTTCAGGATCACCTGTTAGCCAATCGCAGATAAGCAAAGATGGCGACCAGGAGGAACCGAGACGCGTAATCCAGTCGATAGGAGTGGAGCAGGCGGACTAACATATCCCAGAATCCTTTTAGCCTTTTGAGGTTTTAAGGGTGTTTATTTTGATTCCAAGTGAAACTATTTTTCACGTAAAAACTTTCTTTTTCGTTTTGGTGTTTAACGGTGTTTGTTCGACTGGTTATTTAGAGAGTTTGAGAATTACAAGCTTGGGATAAGAAGACTTTGTTTATAAAGATGGCTGATCACTGGAACAGGGGTGAGTGACACGTAGCTCACTGTGACACTGCTGATTTTTACAGCTGTGTACTGCTCACATAGTTTACTTCTGTACAGATCATAACCATACATGATAGTCATTTAATAAGTTCATCCGGATCCCAGTGATGCTCAAGCAATCTCTCAGGTTTTTTAATGTGTTTAACTTGTGTACTTGATGCACAACATCAGTTGTGAGGAAGTTTGTACACCCTACCTTTGTCACTTGCTATTTGGAAATTTAGCCTCATAGTTTAATTGAACAATGAAACACTAGAAAATGGCCTTATTATTAGTATTTATCATATTGGTCATTCTTCATAAATGGTGGAGAGAGTTGTCACTTAGTTTTGCTGAAACCAGAATCATTTAAATTAAAATGTCAGACACATTAAATGTACATGTTCAGAAAATCTAGTTTGTCACGAAATACATGTTCTTACTTTAATGTTCCATATTTAATTGTAGCATTTAAAAAAAAAAAAAAGGAAATGTCTTGTCACTATGATCATATAAGAACCGTACTGTATACACTTCTCATTGCAAGATTTTTCTTTTTATTAAATAAATCAAATTTACCATAACATCAGTATCCTATAAAATGAGTTATACACTAAAATCATGAGACAATCATTAATTATAACAAATCAATACATCATATCAAATAAATATGTCACCCCAATATACACTATATGGCCAAATCTACAGACATCGTATCCAAATACGTACTTCAATATGGAGTTAGTCTCCATAACAAGCTAACATCTATAACAGCTTCCACCCTTCCAGGAAGGCTGTCCACAAGGTTTTTGAGTGTTTTTTGTGGGAATTTGTGGCCATTCATTCTGTAGAGCATTTTTGAGGTCAGGCGCTGCTGATGCTGAACGAAAAGGCCTGGCTCGGAATCTTCGCTCCAGCACATCCCGAAAGTGCTGGATGGGGTTAAGATCAGTGCTCTGTGCTGGTCAAGTTCTTCCACACAGAACTCATCAAACCATGTCTTTATAGTCCTTGCTTTGTGCACTGGTGCACAGTCAGGGTGTCAGGTTCTGATGTTGGACATCAGGGCCTGTATGCACTCCTAGGAATCATGCTCAAGTTAATTTAGGATTATGAATGTATAAAAGTATATATACAATATATAAAGGAATATATAAAATATGAGTGAAATAGTGGTATAGTGGTTAGCTCTGTGATCTCGCACCTCCGGGGTCTGGGTTTGATTCTTGCCTCGAGTCTGTGTGCATGGAGTTTGCATGTTCTCCTCCAGCTTGGTGCGTTTCTTGTGGGTATGGGAAAAAGACGCCCTCACCTCTTCGAATCTAGACATGACCAAGTCGTATATACAAGGTGCCGTATAGGCCATACAAACTTAACCCATGCTTATTTATTAAAGGGTGAAGAAGCTCCAAAATCTCAGCACTGTAGCATTACTCTAACAATAAAGCATATACTCTTGACCTGCCCAATTTTTAATAAGATACGAAAACAATTTCTACCTGAACAAAATTTAAAAAACATATTCTGCAAGATAAAACCAGAAAAACTTTTACAATTTTTATCAAAAGTGAACCTAAAGAACATTATGTAAAGTCTTGTTCTTCTGGCGAAGGCCATGTTTAATGTGATATTTATTTATTTATTTACTTACTTACTTACTTACTTATGTTATTATTATTTAAATTTTTTCCACAACTCTTTAAATCCATTATATTATAACACATTATATTGGTTCAAATAAATAAGTTTAATATTTGATATGCATTTGCCATGAAATAGCCTGGGAAGCTGATATGGCAATGAACCCTAAAACAAACAAACAATCTTCTGGGTACTCCAGTTTCCTCCCACAGTCCAAAGACATGCAGATATGCAGTAATTGGTGTTCCCAAATTTTGTTATTTGAAATTTTGAATATTGAGTGAATAAGTGTGTGCATGTGTGTGCTCTGCGATGGATTGGCACCCCATTCATGGTGTCCCCCGCCTTGTCCCCTAAGTCTCCTGGATAGGCCTCAGGCCCCCTGTGACCCTGTATACAAAATATATGATGAGAGAGAGATGTATATAAATTATATAAAATACAAATGAATGTGCCAATCCCACAACTTCAGTGAAACGAGCAATGTGTATGAACGCAGGCTGTTTTTTGTTGATTTCAAACTGCTGTATGAACCTGCACATGATCTGCAGTGCTGTAAGAACAAAGTTTGATGTATTATTTTTGACATAGTCGGCTGTGACAAACCCAAATCTCTCCCAAATCATCACTGTTTCAACGCTGCATCCTCACTGTAAGTAAAGAATCTAAAGAAATGTTTGTTAATGGACCAGTTGCATACATCATGTCATATCATAAAAAGTATTCCACGTTTGTCCGAACATATCTTTTATGAGCTCTGTGTCACTCCGAGTGTTACCAAAACATCTCTTCTCCATGTTTTTTTCTGCCTGAAAGCCAAAGGTGTTCAGTGGGGTTGAAGTCAGAGACACTCGAGTCCTTTCACTTTGGCCATGTCTTCATTCAGCTTGCTTTGTGCACAAAGTTGGATAGGGTTGTCTAAATGATCTAAACCGGAACTAATTGCGGATGTCCCAAACACTAAAACAACAGCCACAGCCCATTAACTCTCTTGCACCAAACATTATTGTGGCGCTGTTCATCTGGGTAAGCGGTGTTCTCCTGACGTCTGCTAAACACAGTTAACACTGCTTTAGGGTACGGTGGAGGCAGACTTTACACCTCTTCAGCCAAAGGCTGGCAATACACAATGATCCTATTCTATTCCAATGCTCCTACACACTTCCAATCCACAGTAAGTTGACTAGGGCGGGAATTGCATAAACTGACTTGCGACAAATGCCACATTTAAAGGTATGAACTTTCCAGTACTACCCATTCTACTGCCAATATTTGTTTAAGGATATTATGTCTATATCCTAGATTTTATGCGCCTATTAGTAAAGGGTGCGGCTGAACCACATTTACTAACAGGCATAGTATGGCCAGAAATATGTCGACACCCGAACATCAAACCCATACTGAATATACGGCTCATGCAAACTGCTTAAAGCCAGCACATACCAAATTTTCTGTATGTACAGTATGCATAGAAAAGTAGATCCTCTGTGGTCAAAGGCTACGGAGTGTGGATAGACTTGTACCTTTAAAATAGATAAAAAGTTGTCAACAACAATCTGTGGTTATGGTAACCCACTTTTACTAGTTAATTCCTAAGGATTTCTGTTTCTCTCCCGCCACTGTTTTTCCAGGACACGGAGCTGTTGATGATATGCTGGATGCAGAAAACAAGCGCATGGCTGAAAATCTCGCAAGTAAAGTATCCAGACTGAAGTCGGTATGTCATCATCACAGTTTATAAAGTAAAATCATGCCGTACATTTACAGACTCCTGTGTTAATGACCTGTGCGATGTCTCTCTCTCTCTCTCTCTCTCTCTCTCTCTCTCTCTCTCTTCTTACTTACAGTTGGCATATGACATTGACAAGGAGGCTGACGAACAGAATTCCTACTTGGATGGCATGGTGCGTTATCTGATGTAAAAACAGATTGTTTAAAAATGCTAACATTTATTAATAGTGCTTTTAATGTTTTTTTTTTAGGACTCAAATTTCCTCAGTGCAACTGGACTATTAACAGGCAGCGTGAAAAGGTTTTCCACAATGGTCCGCTCTGGCCGAGAAAACCGCAAGATCCTGTGCTACGTGTCGATAGGCCTGGTCATGACCTTCTTCGTGCTTTACTATCTAGTCAGAAGAATACAAAACTGATGCGGATTTTTACTATAGTTTTTCTCAGTTTTATGAGGAGTATGTTCATTATTGTTTATACAAAAAAAAATGTTTTTACAAATGTTTTCATCACTCATCTTTCAGGTATATTAAAGGTAATTAGAACTGAAAGGTCATGTGTGATTCCTGTTTATCCTGTACTGAGATTGTTCCTAATTGCTCTGGTAATATAATCAAGCTTGATTGCAATGTATCCCATAAATGATGGAACAAAATAAGAATTTTAAAAATATTTATTTTTTAATTATTGGAAATGTTAATAAATGACATGGGCTTATGTAAGAACTAAACAGTTTATAACTGAACTTTCTGCTAATTGTTTAGTGTGTATATTGAATATACACTAATCAGCCATAACATTAAAACACAAAACCCAATATTGAGCATAGGTTCCCCTTGTGTCATTGGTGCAATCTATTATATTGTGGCCATCATTGACTTTTTTAAGCCAGCCTGTGTTGCACTGGCTTTTCTGTGGCCTGCTGGCCTTTGGTCCCCACAGGTATAGATGAAAATTGGGTGCCCATGATTCTGTCACCAGTTTACTGGTACATAATTGATAAGCCATGTTATTCAATTCACCTGGTGGTGATATGTTGTAGCTGATCGGTGTATATAGTTTATTATTAATATAAGGATATTTCTTGTATGTTTTCTCCTGCATAATAAAAACACATGAAACGTACAGTGCAGAGTTCTGCTCCTTTAATATAATTAAAATGTAAAACCAGACAACATGTTAACTCAGTGGTTAGCACTGCTGCATTGAACCACCAAACTCCTAATCAGAAAAGAAGATAATTGAAATAATTTGATGCATGACGAGACATAAATATTGAGTACTGAAAGACTTGTCAATCGAATTGTAGCAAAGTTTGCAATGAAAACTTTCAGAAATTTAGTTAAATCCTTAGACACTGAATTGTTATGCGACCTATCTGCTCCAAAGTTTTTTTGTTTTTCTTTTAGCTTTTTTTGTCCATTTTCCCTGCTTTCAACACATCAGCATTGAGAACTGAATGTTTATCTGCTGCATAATTTATCTACTGTAATATTAACCTTAACACCGACATTACATTCTAACAAGATGATTAATGTTCTTCACTTCATCCGTCATCATGCTGACAGTACGCTTGTAGACTCATTTCAACTTGGGTGGGTAGACGCAAACATGGTGTTCTGCCAAATTATGCTGCCTTGTTTAAAATTATTTGCACTTTTATTTAAAAAAATCCTAAAAGCTAAAGGGGTAAATGTACTATAACAGAAAGCGGAACATGATTTGGTACTTTATTATAGCATAAACCAATTGGGAAATATGTTCCCAGTTTGCAGTGGTCACCAAAAGTGATCCAAGGATGGAAAACCAGTAAATTGGTGTCATGGTGATGGGTGGCCAAATGCATATGGGGAGTGAAAGCTCTCCTTTGTAGTCTGATCTAATAAAAGAGCTACTGTAGCTCAAACTGATGAAAAGAAAAGTGTCAGAACACACCGGTCATTACTGTTTTGCTGGCAATGGGGGGACCTACTCAATATTAGTCTGTGATCATAATGCTGTGGCTGATCAGTGTATATTTATTGGACAATTTAGGGGTAGCATATTCTAACAGTCAACTGGTAAAAGTACCAACAGAGGTAGTTTTGCTATAGCTCTCCGGGCCGGTAGATGGCGCTGCTGCACAAAACAGCACCTCCATACATACATACATCCATCCATTCAGGTTACTTTAATTAACATTCACAGTCGCTAGCAGCACAGAGGCATCGTGGTGGAGGCTGTGCAGTGAGAGGGGAAACAAAATAAAGCACGAACAGTTATTTTTTTAAGCAAGCGCTTCCTTATTCGTGTTTGTTCCTCGAAATGTCCAGCGAGACCGAGCAGACTGTGGAGGAGGCGACTACAGAGGAGCAGCAGGTCGGGCAGTGGAGCTAGCATAGCGTTAGCATGTCACCAGCTAGCATGCTGTTCATCCAGTCTGCATGTCAACGTCTGCAAAAATCATTACTGCGTGTACAAATTATAGACTGTTGATCAGCTCAGAATGATGCAGTGTTCCTTATACACTGATCTGCTTTTAAAGCATGCTTTAAAGCCACTTGTTGACATAGTTTCATTAACCTCTGTATTCTTTCTTAGGTTGTTTAGTAAGTTAACGCTTTAGTGTGTCTTTTTTTAAACTCTTTTTTTCTGTATACATATCTTTCTTTTATTTTACAGGAGATGCAGGATAAAGTTGTGAGTCCTGAGAAGGCAGAAGAAGCAAAGCTAAAAGCTAGATATCCTCATCTGGGCTCTAAACCAGGAGGCTCAGACCTGCTGAGGAAAAGATTACAGAAAGGGGTAAGTCTCGAAACGAGCATGTTGTGTGGAAGTTATTCCTTTATCTGTCTCATGGTGTATCGATCACAAGCGATTCCACAAACCTAGCTTCATATGATCCTTTAGAGTGAGTAATTCAACATAATCACTGTTCTTTGTTTTCTACAGCAAAAGTACTTTGACTCAGGAGATTACAACATGGCCAAGGCTAAAATGAAGAACAAACAGCTCCCGGCAGCTGCGGCGGAGAAAACCGAGATCACCGGAGATCACATCCCGACTCCTCAGGACCTGCCCCAAAGGAAGACCTCGCTGGTGGCCAGCAAACTGGCAGTTTGATATGAACTTTGCGAGGACTTTCCTGTCACCATTCCTTTCGTTTTGATCTCTGCTTTACCTCCATTTTATGTGTCTATATCTTTTTTTTTTTTCTTTTGTGTCCCTGACTTTCTATCACCTGTGTAATTCCTCCTGAAGAAATGCTGTTTCGATAAAATATCTGCTGCTGGACTCCCTCATTTACCTGTTTGCGTGCAGAAATGAGACATATTGGCTGTAGATGTAGTGGCGATTTCTACACTCAGGTGCAAATGCACTGTTATTTGACTGAAACAACTGAACAGAAACCTTTTAGGATTTTACTAGTTTTACTCATTACTCACTATCTCTGGCAAAGATCTATGTGTGGTTCAGACATTTACACTGGCCTCTGACGATAACTCTTTCATTCTTTATGATGGTTTCCGTTAATACGCAGAGGGGTTTTTAAGACGTGTGCTGCTTGACTCCTGCGCGTGATTATGAAACTTGCCTTAATGATATCTACCACAGTTACACTTGGGCAGCCTTTGCCCGCTCAGAGAGTGGCCCCTTTCCCGGATTAGCCACAAGCTGTGCTGATGTTTTCTGGTTCTTCCTGTTTGGGTCAGTTCACTCGTCTTCTTCAAACTGTGCACAAGCACTGACTGTCACAACTGTGCCATTTGTGTTTTTTTTTGTAAATAAACTAGTTTTGCACAAGAAATTTCTGATCTGTTTCGTTATTGCATTTCACAGTAAGAAACGGGCTAAAAGTATTGAGACAGCAGTAGAATTTGATCTTTTCTAGAATTAAGTCCTTTATTTTGCAAACCCTGCTGGATCTGACTGGACATAGTTAAAAACAGGTGCAGTACTGTGGTGCCACTTGCTCAACCGTGACAACTTTTTTTCTTGTTTTTTTTAATCGTGTTTGTCTGTATATGACCCAGACTGTGGCTCCAGAAACTGAATACCATTGTCAAATGTCAAATAACCAGTTTTTCAGTTCATTAGCCCAGCACTTTAGCCAGATAGACTAAAACTAATTAGTAAAATCAACTGGTTTGTACACAAGGAGAAATAATACCTGCCATATTTTGTTTTAATACTTTTGGCTGTCATTGTACACAACATCCTCAGAAAACCTAAACTGCGTATGATAATTCTTTAAATTGTTCTCAGTGCAATGTTGAATAGTGTTTGTATATGTACTGTGTATGGATTTCTTAAAGATGTGGGATTATGTATAGCCCAGTATCATAGCATACATGCACTTTCTGACATGGTTAGGCAAGGGTAGACTCGCTCTTGCATGTCCCCCACAGAGACCTTTCCTAAAGCCAAATGCACCCCAGGCCTTCTCACCGTACTATTGCTCTTATGAATACAAATCCACACAGCTACAATCTTAAATCTAAAGAAAAAGAAGAGTAGAGGTTATTGTAATCATGCAGGCGGGACCGATCTGAAATGGGATGTTCAACAAGTAGATTAACATTTTGGTCAAAATATCCAAACAGTGACTAGTGACTTTCAATGAGTCAGTTCAACTTTATCTCAAAATAATTCATTAAACATATGTATGTATATATTAATTCCTATTCTATATTGCTGTACCTGTACAGGGTCATCGGGGGCCTGGATTCTATCCCAGGAAACTTTGTGAACAAGGCGGTGTACACCCTGGACAGGGTGCCAATCAATCATGCCACACACTTACTCATTCACCCACTAGCCTAATGCATGTCTTTGAACTGTGGGAGGAAAACGGAGTTCCCACAGATATATATCTCAAAAAATTAGAATAGCATCGAAACGTTTATTTATTTCAGTAATTCAATTTAAAAAGTGAATATTTATAAGTGTTGATTTCTTTTCATTTTGATGAAAACGAAAACCCAATCTCAGAAAATTAGAATATTATTTAAGACCAATAAAAACATAAAAAAGTGACAGAAATGGTGGACTGCTGAAAAGTATAAACATGTACAGCACTCAATACTTGGTCGGGGCTTCCTTTGCATAAATTACTGCATTGCAGCATGGCAT
Source organism: Clarias macrocephalus (assembly GCA_011419295.1). Lineage (NCBI taxonomy): Eukaryota > Metazoa > Chordata > Actinopteri > Siluriformes > Clariidae > Clarias > Clarias macrocephalus. Next base: position 44,097 of record JAAGKR010004067.1, read on the forward strand.
GGAGGCAACAGTCTGTGGCACTGCTGAGGTGTTATGGAAGCCCAGGTTGCTCTGATAGCAGCCTTCAGCTCTTCTGTGTTGTTGGGTCTGGTGTCTCGCAACTTCTTCTTCACAATACCCAAAAGATTGTCTATGGGGTTTAGGTCAGGAGAGTTTGCTGACCAATCAGGCACAGGAATCCCATGTTTTAAACCAGTTATTAGTACTTTTGGCAGTGGTGGAAAGAGCCTTCTCCTTTTCCTGCTGGAAAATTTAATCAGCATCTAAATAAAGCTGGTCAGCCGAGGAAAGCATGTAGTGCTTTGAAACGTCCTGGTAGGCAGCTGCACTGACCTTGGACCTGAAAACCACCACCAGCAGATGACATGGCTCCCCAAACCACCACTGACTGCAATCTTTACACTGTCCTCAAGCAACTTGGATTCTGTACCTTTCCTCTCTTTCTACAGACTCTGAGGCCTTGATTTCCAAATGAAATAAAAAACTTTCTTTTACCTGAAAAAAGGACTTTTTCACTCACTGAGCAACAGTCTAGTCCTTTTTGTCCATAGTCCAGGTACAGTAAGACGCCTCCGACGGTGTCTTTGGTTTAAAAGTGGCTTGACAGAAGAAATGCGACAGTTGTAGCCCATGTGCTGGATACGTCTGTGTGTGGTGGCTCTTGAAGCACTGACTCCAGCTGCTGTCCACCGCTTGTGAATCTCCCCCAAATTCTTGAAACCATTTTAGGATTCATTCAACCTTCCATTCAACCTTCCATTCAACTTTCCATTAATTTGCTTGGATACAGCACTCTGTGAACAGCCTCATACAGTATATATATATATATATATATATATATATAACATTTTGATGTTATTCTAATTTATTGAGATGCACACGCACACACACATATCTATATTATCTATCTATCTATCTATCTATCTATCTATCTATCTATCTATCTATATATATATATATCTATCTATATATATATATATATATATATGCAATGCCTGCTTTCCACGATTACCTGCAGCCTGTCGTGTGTGCTGTCATTGTAGCCAATCTTCAGTCTGTACTGGGGTTTCAGTAGCCCTGAACAAGTCTGATGAACCTGTTTTTGCCCATAGACAACGCTGCCTACTGTTACATTCGATGAGGAATGCCTATGACACACTCACAATATGACATAAAAGTTGATGGTGATGCTGCCTGCTGTAACAGTTATATATTATATTTTATATATTCTCTATTATATAACTTGTATATACTAATGGGGACCTGCGTGGTGATCCAACTCGCTGCAGCAACATATGCTGCTCCAATGTTTTGGCAGCCCCTACGTCTACCTGTTATATGTGCTGTGGCTATGGACACGTCGCAGTTTCTACAGCAGAGCAGGAGCTCAGCCTGACGTACCCATAAAAGTTGATGATGACGCTTTGATAATGACGCTACCAGTATCACACGGCCTACTGTGACATTAAGTTAGGATAATGCCTCCTGTTACATTCAGGGTGGAACGCCTGCGTCATGCGTACAGAATGACACCAAAGTTGCTGCTGCTGATGTTGACATTCAGTGATGAATGCTTGTGACACTCTGTGACAGGACTACCTGCGCAAACATAAAGGATGGAACTCTAAGGGGTGGCACGGTGGTGTAGTGGTTAGCACCGTCGCCTTGCACCTCCAGGGTCCGGACTCGCTTCTCGCCCAGGTTCGATTCCCGTCTCTGTGTGCATGGAGTTTGCATGTCCTCCCCGTGCTTGGTGGGCTTCGTCCAAAAGCTTACGCCGCCTCATGCCCTAGGTCTCCTCGGATAGTCTCCAGGCCCCCACAACCCTAAATACAGGATAAAGTGGTACAGACGATGAGTGAGTGAGTGGAACCCTAGGAGTGTGGTAGCTCAGGCAGCTCTGGCTCTAGGTTGTTGATCTGAGGGTCTGGGTTTGAGCCCTGCTGTCTGCTGCCACACCCAATACTGTAATGTACCCAATACAATAATGTCAGGAAGAGCACCCAAAACCTGTACCAAGCTGTATGTGGATCAGACGGTCTGCTGTGGCAATCCCTTGATGGGAACAGACAAAAGCAAATTCCTATATATAAATATAAGGATGGAAACCCACCCAACATACAACCTCCATGCACACTGACCTGAGGCAGGAATATAAAAGTGTGCGCAAATATTAAACATTATTAATTAGATGAATGTTTTTGTTCCTGAATTTAAGACTTAAATAAATCTGATCAATTAGAGTTTTAGTAAAAGATTCGGGCCACATACTAGATAAAAACAGTACTCACCCAAGCGTACTAATTCTCACACACTCTTCATTTGGAAAGGTTGAGTACACTGTAAAAAAAAAAAAATATATATATATATATATAATAATAATAATATAATAAAATATACTTTCTTTCTCAGAGGATTTAAACTAAAGGGAAGATGAAGGTGATAATGACCAGCAGGTGGCGCTGGTGCAACATAGTAAACACCAAGAAGACATTACAGGCGTGTAGAGTGGTGATGCAACAAAGGAGAGAGGTAGAAGTGTCAGAAACACAACTCATTAAATGCCAGCCGCAGTAAACAGCAGAAGTAGTCTCTTCCTCCACAGCTAGAGGGCGTGTTTATCCCGCAGCGCGGCGCTGCTGTGTTTCCTCTCCGCCGCCTCGCACGCGCTGCTGAGCAGTGTCAGGAAACGGTGCCTCAGCTGAGGGCAGATGTCGGCGTCTCTCGGCGTCTGTCGGCGTTTCTTCCTCTGTCAGACTGTCTGTTTGTCCTTGAGGAAAGTTTATTCTTAGACAAGGCGTTATGGAAGCGCCGACTCTTTACACAAAGGTAATTTCCGTTACTTCACACTGATGAGACTGACTCAGGGTCAGAAAGTTTCCTTCACATGTAACACCAGTGATATCAGAGCTCTGAGCTTTCACTTAAAGTAACTCAGTGTGTGTGTGTGTGTGACTGATTGTAGACTGGTTTATAATCTGTTTTTCTTTTGACACAAACAAGCGTTTGCACCACCTTTGTGATTTCCTGATGACTGTGAAATGCCCTCCCAAGCTTGAACCAGATAATCAAAGCTTCAGTTAATCACGTGATGGAAGCCTGACAAACGTCATGTCATTATTGGGCCTTTAATCATTTCTTAAAGGTTCTTTACTGTGGAAGAATCATTGTACAACATACATCTTTAATACAAGAAAACCTCAATAATTTTAAGTACAAGCTTTAATTCATGTTTGGATTTCTGACATCGACACAGGGACAATATTGTATATACAGCATTGAAAATATTCATAAACCAACTCAGATTATTCATTCAGTGGTGTGGAAAATCCTGAAATGTCTTTTGATCTCACAAGCTCAGGGCTCTTCAACTTCCTGTTAGTGATGATGATCAAGTACAGGCGGTAGCATCTATCTGTGACCTTGGACTTCCCTATTGTACTGTGTGTCGGTCAGTGCAGGAGTTTAAACCTGAGGAAGAGGATGCTAGATGTACACAAGGATCGTCACTCATCTGCATTTCTAAACCAAATCATTTATAACAATTACATGTAAGTATAAGTTATTAGAATGTGCCTCCACTTTGCCAAGGTCTAGAAGAAGACCCAAACTGTCAACCTCAGCTGAGAGGAAACTGTTTCAGATGATCAGGACAACCCAGGAACCACCAAGAAACAGATCTGCCATGAACTGGAAGCTGCTGGAACACCAGTGTGACTGTGTCTACAGTCAAGTGAGATTTACATCGCCATGGACTGAAAGGTTGTCGTCCAAGAAAGACGCCACTTCTCCAAATCTGCACCATCAAGTTCGTCTAAAGGTTGCAGCTGAGGACATGAACAAAGAAAAAGCCAGCTAGAGAACAGTTGTGACTATGAGGGAGTAAAATGAGGCATTCAACATCTGTTAAACATGGGGGTGGTAGCATCATTGGCTCCTTGTAGCTGCCCGCATCAAATTCAAAACCCTGATGCTTGCCTACAAAGCTAAAAATGGCCCAGCACCCACTTACCTCTCTGCTCTAATCACACCACGCATTGCACCACATTCCCTCCGATCCTCCAGCACTGCTCGCCTCGTCCCACCATCTCTCAGGGATCGAGGGCGCCATTCATCCAGACTCTTTTCTGTTCTGGCACCTAGGTGGTGGAACGAAATTCCTCTAGATGTCCGTACAGCAGTCTTTGACGATCTTTAAACGACGACTCAAGACGTATCTGTTTCTCCAATACTTGGGGGGAAAAAAAAAACCTTCTTCCCAGTTGTGTTTGACTGATGGCACTTAGTTAGTAACCTAGTAACCCAATGTAAGTATCTATCCAGTGATGTAAACTTTTTTTTTAAGTCGCTCTGGATAAGAGCATCTGCCAAATGCCTAAATGTAAATCATGATTTGGAGCTGTTTTGTTGCTAGTAGAACTGGTGCATTTGACAAAGTGGATGGAAATGAAGAAGGAAGACTACCTCAAAATTCATTAGTCTAACCTCAAATCATCATCGAGACACACATCAGAGTTGGCTGTGGAATGCATAAAGCAGGCAAACATTAGCTTTTGAAGACTTAGCCCTATCGAAACCGTGTTCACCATGCTGAAAGTCAGGTTTTGTCAGGAAACCAAGATCAAATTGAATACCTCTATTTCTCCTAAGAAGGGCTGTCAAATATCTGAAGAGAATTCTTCCAGAAGGTTGATGATGGCTACCAAAAGAGTCTGCTGAGGGGGAAACTTGCTATGAGATATTCAAAGAAAGGTTTTGGTTTGCTGTATGTACATTTCTGACCCTATATGTATAATTAAAATTTTATGTTGATTTGAGAAAACCCCAAGTAATTTAAAATTGTGCACCAAATTCTTGGGGGTTTCTTATATTTAACATATATGATCCAAGTTCAACTTTTGCCGCCAGGGTGGCAGATCCAGGCTGCATGCTCCCCTACCACGGGTCCGACCAGGCCAACGTCCCGCAAGGAGCCCCGGCAGGGCCGATCCTAGGACTGAGCAGTGTGTACAAAGGGCAGGGACTTAATCAACACTGGCTTATGACCCACGCTTACTGGGAATTCCTTGTTCATACTGCCGCCAAAAAAGATCAATGAGTGCCTATAAACGTCTGACCACAACTATTTCTCTTTTCCTTCTTATTGCTTTCTTTCACCATAATTTCCACTTCATTTTCTTTCCACTGCCTTTTCTTCCCTTCCTTTTGGTTTCATTGTCTTGACATTGTGATTCTTTTCAGTGCGCCCGAGTTTGGATCCCAGACTCTCAAGAGGTTTGGATATCTGCAGAGCTGACCAAAGACTACCGACCAGGAGGCACTGCTTTACATCTGCAGCTCGAGGATGGCACGGTGAGCCAGAAAGACCAGAGCATTACTTTTTTATTATTAAATTTTGATAACTTTCTCAAATTCATCAGTTACTGAAATCTCACACTTTCAGTCTGAGATATTGATCTGGTGTGTTTGACAATATCATATTTCTACACTTGATTAAATACTCATACATAATGCGTACATACTGGAGGCAGGCAAAGACCAACAACTGTCTTTATACAGTATGTACAGTGAGGTCCAAACAAATCAGGGTGATTATATACGTATATAATGCGTATGAGTCACCAGTTGATATGGTATTATAGAAACACATTTGTACCTTTTTGATCTGTATTGCAATTTTGTTAGTACAAGGTGGTATCAAAAAGTTTTAAGTGAAACACGACATCTGATGGCAGCACAAGGCTGCACGCACAGACATGGAGCACCGATCTTCATAAGTCAGTGTGCCAAAAGACATCATCTTATGTACATTGGGAGCTGTGCAACTGGTACTATCCTGACCATGTGCATTACCACGTCTGCTATTTCATTATGGACAGCAAGTTAGAACAAAGAGCGAACATGAAATTCTGTGTGAAGCTGGCAAATCTGTCACAAAGACTTTTGACTTGATTCAGCAAGTTTATGGCAATGCTGCAATGAGGTGTTTGAGGTGTTTTGAATGGCACTCAAAAGAGCAAAAGGACATCACTGGAAAATGATCAGGAAGACCTTCAGCTAGCTCAAACCCTGCAAAGTAGAAACCATTTAACAACTTGTGCATGAAGATCGTTGGAGAATAATCCACATCATTGCTGTCTGTCATTACTGGCAATAGCCAATTCTAAGGCCAGGTTTTAATGGGGTCTGAGGGAGTATGTATAGGGGAAGCGACTGGATCTGTAGTGTGCGAATCTCGAAACATTCTGATAAATATTTTATTTATGATTTTATAAAAATTCTGATTTTGTATCCTTTTTTTTGCTTTTGATTTTGTTACAGTTCTAACCTTTAGCAAATTTGATCGTTCCACGCAGGATGCTGTGCTGCCTGCCAGTGTGTGAATATTTTAGAGCGTGCCACTACAGACATGTGTACAATACAAATTTATTCTAAAAATAGATTTTGGAGTCATTGTGGCAATACATGAATTAAATATTAATGAGATAACATATTAAATATTCAAGCTATTAAACATTTACTATTTAGTGCCATTGCAACCTTAAACAATTGATGGCAAAAGTTCATTAACTCTGCTACAATGCGGACAACAGCATTTGACAAAAGCATCTACTGTAAAGAAAGTGTTGCTGTAATATTTAGTTTAAATGGTTGGGGAACAGAAGAGTTGATGTATCCACGGATGGCTCAAAGTGGAGGATTTATTGCTTAGCACTTTCAAAGCTTCAGAATCAACTAGCTGAACATTTAATGTTGTGTGTGAACTAAAATAATAGAAATAAAGGCTTTTGGACTCCATCACTTAAGTACTACAAAAGTGCATGAACAACAACTTTTTAAATAAACTAATACACAGCTCCTGTACTGTACATGAAAGTCATGCAGTTAGAGTCACACAATAAGACAGGCTTCAGTGACCATTCCCTCATCACATCAAATTTATTTTCATTTTTAAAAACATGACCTTATCAGTACTTCTGAGTTTCTAGATTCCACATCAACACACAAACATTTTATATATTACTCATCGTTTGATATTTTTCATGACTGTCATGACCGACCTCCTGTTCACCTCCTACATATTCTCAAGGAGCTGGAATACAAATTAGACCCCAGAAGCAACACCCTGCCCCCCCTGCGTAATCCAGACATCCTTGTGGGTGAAAACGACCTCACAGCTCTGAGCTACCTACATGAACCGGCCGTGCTGCACAACCTGCGCATCAGATTCACCGACTCGAAGCTAATCTACACTTACTGCGGTGAGCCGTTCAGTCACTGATATCAATGGGACTCGAGTCACACGCTCTTAAACTATTGAGTGACATGTCTGTTTCTTTCTAGGAATCATCCTGGTCGCTATCAATCCTTACGAGACCCTACCAATCTATGGGGAAGACATCATCAATGCATACAGTGGCCAGAACATGGGGGACATGGATCCACACATTTATGCCGTTGCTGAGGAGGCATACAAACAAATGGCTCGGTAAGTGAAGTCATATTGTCATATAATCATGTTTGCACTCTTTCTAACCAGTCTGCTAACGACCAACAGGCCAGACATTTAACCAGTCAATTGCTTGACAAGTAGACTGGGAATGATGTGCGGTCAGCATGTCCTTATAGTGGCAGTTAAAGTCTATGTTCACGTTACCAACCTGAAGTGACTCAAATCCGATTTTTTTTTACTCCAATGTGACACGATTTGATTTTCTGTTCACTTAAATCTGATCTTTTCAGAGAGTGAGTCACTTTCCTGTGTGGTCCTAGATCGGATGCATATCTGATATCAGATTATCTGATATCTAATCTAATCCACAGCAAGGTGTCTGGCTTTCTCCCTTCTTCTGGAAAGCAACTGCTTGCCATCCTCCAGAGCAAAAATCCTAAGCATATTTTTGCTGAAATCGCATCCACACTGCGAAAAAATCTTAGCCAGTGAATTATTCTTGAATCTAGCCAATTCTTTGTATAATGTTTTAAAATAAGATTACAACAGATTACAATTTTGCGAAAAATGTTTAAAAAAAATTATGATTTTGCTGTTTTTTTGAAAAAAGCTAAATTATCTGCCAATAGAACCAAACAATTTTTCGCTTGTAATTTGGCCACAGACACATTCACAATAGAGTCAGATAAAGATATAAAGTCTCTTGTAATTATAACTGTCAGGACATGCAAATACGATCTAACCAAAAAAATGGAATTGAACAATATTAATGTAGCTTAATAATAATTTAAAAAAACATTACTGAGAGTCTATGATTTCTTTGTCTTTGTTCTCGTGTAAGAGATGAGAGGAATCAGTCCATCATAGTGAGCGGGGAGTCCGGAGCAGGGAAGACTGTATCTGCCAAATACGTCATGCGATACTTTGCCACAGTCAGCGGCTTGTCCACAGAGACCAGCGTGGAGGATAAAGTGCTAGCGTCCAGCCCTATAATGGAGGTATTCTTTAATTCATGCATTAATTTAAATCAGTCTGTGTCTTTGTGATACCAAGCCAAACAAGACTACATAAGTGTGTCTAAGATGTGGAGGCATCCTATAAAGACAGCTTAATGTCTTTTAATTTAATACAATAATTCTATAAGAACCAAGAGTGTAAATATACAGTGTAATAAATATTGTCTTTAAAAAAACAATTGGAAATATTTATAAGTTACTTACCTCTAAATGTGCTTAATACTTTTTTAAAACCCAGGCGATCGGAAATGCAAAGACAACCAGGAATGACAACAGCAGTCGCTTTGGGAAGTACATCGAGATTGGATTTGATAAGAATTACCACATCACTGGGGCTAACATGAGGACGTACTTGCTGGAGAAGTCCCGGGTCGTGTTTCAGGTCACTGCTTTACTTTGCACAAGTTTTTCTCTGCTTTTTCATCACTGTTTCTTCACTAACACTATTCAGAAATCAGTTAAAATTTACGAAATGATCAGGAGTTTTACCAAAGAACTGTGTTCGGTAAACATGAAGGAAAGACCAAGCTTGATTTGATTTATTACGTTTTTATTTTTTTACCCTTCATTAAAAATATAGCTTTCTTTTCCATACGAGACAAAATATTTTGTAGAAATGAAAATTCAGCTATTTTATTTATTTATTTATTTTTAATGAAAAACATAACATAATTAGGGATTCATGGAAGATGATACAAGTGATGCATAAAAGATGACATTAATTCACACAAAAACTTGAGTTAGATCTTTTTTAATGCGAAAGAATTTCTAGCTTTTTATTTTTGGATTTTTCCCCGATGTTTCTCCCTAATTTAGTCGTGTCCAATTCCTCCCCGTCACTAGGGGGCTCCCACATTAAGGCTACTACTACCACTCAGCCGGGAGAGCCGAAGACAATCACGTGTTTCCTCCAAACCACGTGACGCCAGCCGACCTGATTGGCTGTAGAGCCGTGATTAATGTGGGAGCACTAAGTACCTCTCGTCCCTCCCCTCTGACAGGGCTCAACCAATCAGCTCTCTCTAGGTCTTCGACTGCGAGAGGTTACAGCATCACCCAGGAATCGAACTCGTGATCTCCGGATGATAGGGCGAGCACTTTACCACTGCGCCACTCGGAGGCCCTAAGAATTTCTAGCTTTGACAAAAAGTCATGGGAGTCTTTCCCCACTTCGACTTTTGATGTGAACATCAACCAAAGCGCTTGCCCCTGTATCTGCAAGGTTTTATACTGTACAATGCACTGCTGCCATGCGATTGGCAGAATACAGCATGAATGTGCAGGTGTTCCTAATAATATGGACCGTGTCAGTATGAAATAAAAATGAAACGGTAGCAACTGTGATTGTTGAATTCCGTGCTGAATTGTGTCATGTACAAACAAGTCATGGCTTTATTCCTCATTTCAGGCAACTGAAGAGCGCAACTATCACATCTTCTACCAGCTGTGTGCCTCTTCCCATTTACCTGAATTCAAAGCTCTGCACTTGGGTATACATATATATATCTCTTGTTTATAAACGTTTTGAGATTTAAGGTTTTTATTTCAAGAACATTTACGTTAATTCAGGTCTCAGAAAGTAAAATAACTACAGCGATCTCAACTGTAGTTGTCGCAGATATTTATCTCATCTTCATCACCTTTTTTACTTGCCTGCAGTCTTGATTACCAGCACTGTTCTACCACGATCCTCTGCATTAGAATTACTAGGCTGATTTCTGTTACCAGTTTCATTGTACTGTGTATCATCCTTCTGGGTAACCACTTTCTATTTAAAGGCAGCGCAGCTGAGTTTCACTGCACCAATCAAGGCCAAAGCTTTGTCATAGATGGAGTGGATGACGTTCAGGAAATGCAAGTCACAAGGAGGGCTTTCTCACGTCTGGGTAATTTTGCTTGTAATTAGAGGGAGTGCATGTCAGTAAAAAAGGGGTTAGGGTTGGAAATTATTGTTTGAGGTTAACTGTGTATTATTAATGTTTTTTAACAGGAATTAGTGAAGATCAACAGTTGGATTTGTTCCAAATCCTGGCTGCCATTCTTCATCTGGGCAACATAGAGGTGACGGGGAAGGGCTCAGGAAATTGCAGAGTCTCAGTAAGCACAGCTGAGCTTCATTCAGTTTACAGGTCTGAAGTTGAGGGTAATGGTGTTCTCCCTTCAGGCTCTGTGCGTAATTCCTCAGTTTAACTGCCATGGAATTGATATCATATTGTGAGTGGAGTATATATTGTGACTCGAAGAACTTAACTGCAGTAAAGTAGTCTCTGCTCTTTTATTATTAGAATCAGGGACTGACACTACCACTGCAGTTGTACCTTTTCATGGTGCACTTATAAACCATGTGCTGTAGCAGAGGGCTAATATGACATGTATGATATATTGATTACAGGCTGAAAACAGACACCTGGTTATATTCTGTGATCTTCTGATGGTGTCTCCTGAGGCCATGGCCCGTTGGCTGTGTCATAAAAAATTGAAGACTGCTACAGAAACCTTCAATAAACCTCTGGCCAAAACGGAGGCCGTGGACGCTCGTGATGCCTTAGCTAAGCACATCTATGCCAAGCTTTTTACGTGGATAGTTAGTCAGATCAATAAGGCTCTGTACTCAGCCATCAAGCAGCACTCATTCATCGGGGTGCTGGACATCTATGGGTAAGTAATGGAGTGTCATAGTTGCATTAATGAGCTTTAAAATGATGTGGACAAGCCTTACAACAAAATGGTGTCATTGCAGTTAATGTAGTGCAGCCGTGTTGCTGTGTGTTCATCATGTGCTTTGTGTGTTCAGATTCGAAACATTTGAAAAAAACAGCTTTGAGCAGTTTTGTATTAATTACGCAAATGAAAAACTGCAACAACAGTTTAACATGGTAAGTGTTCTGCTTTTACACCTGGTGTTTGCATCTACAAAGGCATTTGCTATATCCAAAACACCAAAAGGCTTTTTGTATTATGTTTAACCAAAGCACGTGTTCAAACTGGAGCAAGAGGAATACTTAAAAGAAGACATCCCATGGACTCTGATTGATTTCTATGACAACAAGCCATGCATTAACCTGATCGAGACAAAGTTGGGAGTGTTGGGTTTGCTTGATGAGGAGTGCATGGTACGTATTTACATCCTCATATTCTACATCCGTCCATCCAAGGTTCCATCCGTCTTTCTTATAATTTGCCCACCAACACATTCATTCAACTCTGTATATACTGTCGCAATCCATCCGTCCATCTTCCATCTCTCTGCCCATCCATTAAGACAGTCAACCCCACATACCGCCATCCATCCGTCCTTTTATTCACCTGTCCATCTAACCATTGGCTCAGACACGCACACACACACACACACACACACACACACACACACACACACACACACACACACACACACACACACACACACTCATGTGTCCTCACACACTCGCACTCGTGTAACCAGCTGCTCACTCACTCATTCATGCACCTGTTTATGGATTTTTGATTTTGTTTGTTTTTTTTTTTTTGCATATGTTGCATTGATGCGTGTAAATTTTTTTTTTCATTTGGGTTCAGGGAAATGCCTACGCAAATGGACGCATTGTGAGGTTTTCTCACCTTATTGTGGACATTTTTGTTTATTTACCTGTCATAAATCCCTCAGATGCCAAAGGGATCAGATGACTCATGGGCACAGAAGCTCTATAACACCCACCTGAAGAAGAGCGATCACTTTGACAAGCCACGCATGTCCAACAAGGCCTTCATCATCCATCATTTTGCAGACAGGGTATAAAAGCTTTACAGTGATAATGTTATTATAGACTGATGTTCAGGAATTGGCACAATTTGTTCACCAGTCGTCCTTAAATGACTTTATCATGCAGGTTTCTTTTTTAAGTGGTTTATCAGTATTGCTCTATCTGTTTGATTCTGCCCCAGGTGGAGTATCAGTGCGAGGGGTTTCTGGAGAAAAACAAAGACACAGTGAATGAGGAACAGATAAATGTGCTGAAATCAAGTAAGGTATGTCCATCGCTGAAACTGGGAGTGCTGGGAGAAAAACGCTATATTTCACAGATTTCACATTAATTTATAGGAATGTATAAAAGTGTATAAAAATGTTGGCTTGAAACATTCGTCTTATCTGTTTTTTTTTTAGTTTCCTTTGCTCCAGGAGCTCTTTCAGGAAGAGGAAAAAACTACCAGCAACGTAGCCGAACAAATTCGAACAAAGATATCACAAGTCGGCCAGTCGTTCAGAGAGCACAGGAAATCTGTTGGACTGCAGGTGTTTAAGCTGATCTTTTTATATAAAATATATTTGTTACTGTTCTCCAGCTGACATTGTAGCATTGCACTTCTTGCCATAGTATGTAGTTTCTAAATGTTTCTTTCCTTTTAGTTCCGAAACTCTTTGCAGTCGCTCATGGACGCTTTGAATGCCACGACTCCTCACTATGTGCGTTGCATAAAGCCCAATGACCAGAAAGCCCCCTTTGCGTTAGTACTTTGAACTTTATTATATACAGTATTGTGCAATGTCCTTTAGCTATGTTCCTCCCCCACCCCATTTCTTCATATTTTGTTCCCAAAGAGACAGTTTTGTTTGTATTTTTTTATGTAGTCTTGATGGACTTAATGTAGCTCTACAGGATTCCTGAAGGATTTTTTTGCTCTCATATTTAGCGAGATTTGGCTCTTATTCTTAGTCGAGTCCCTGTACAGCACCTGAGCAGTTTCAGGTGAATGTTTTTGTTTGTTAAGCCACACGGTGACCTATGAAAAATTCAAACATAGGGGGAAAAAAGACAAGAAACAACTAACTGGAATGAACCAGTGAGAAACTGGTGCAGATGATGACAGATGATCAGGCTGGTGATTAGTATACTGGTGATGCTGAATGGTTGAAACAGACGAGAGGGGAAATGAGGCTGCTGCTGACTTTGTCACAATTTTAAAAATCGGTTGTTTATGTATATTTAGGCACATTGCAGCCTGTCATACTAAATCTTTTGTTTCTGTAAATTAATCTACATATTTACATTACATTTAATATGAAGAAATTCGGGGTGGGCTCAAGAGAGTGGCACAATAGTGGTTAATATAAGATGTACATACTCAATACTTTGTTCTCATTTTTTAATAAGAATCCCACATATAGATTCATACATGTCTATCCTATCTATCTATCTATCTTATAGAATGGACCACATCAGAGCAGTGCAGCAGTTGAGGGCGTGTGGCGTACTGGAGACGATCCGTATCTCTGCAGCAGGATTTCCATCCAGGTCCATCTATACGAAATGTGCTTATTTAGGTTAATGTTCATCTTGTGGGTGCACAACCTATATTTCAGGTTCATGCATTGATGTATTTCATCAAGCTTGACGATAATTTATTTTTTTGACGTGATTTATATAGAATTAATAAATACCTGCAGATAAACTTAATCGAGTTTGGAATTGATCCAAACAGGCAAGGACAACCAACTTGCAAACATTTTAATGTGTCTGTGCAGTACTGTATCTCGAGTCTTGGCATCTCAGTCAAAGCACATGAGCTAGCTTTGCTTTCTGTAATCACTGTAATTCATTGGAACACAATGCTTCTCATGCTAGTAATATTTCTGATGCACTAACAGACTTGACTAATAGACTAAACAGACTGTAAATTAAAAAAAAAATTGTACTTGTGTGTCAATTCACAAAAATTCAAAAATGATTAAAAAAAAAGGCAAGACAGCTGATTAAGTAAACTGCTGAGAAGTTTGTCATTATTTGTATTATTCACTTTCCTTAGACATTAAATGGCCTGAATGTTCTTAGATCATATAAATCATGTGCTCCTTTTCAGGTGGACCTATCAGGAGTTTTTCAATCGGTACCGAGTTCTGATGAAGCGGAAGGAGCTGCTATCAGACATGAAATTAACCTGCCAGAATGTCCTAGCTCAGCTCATACAGGTTTCTCTGTTCTTTATGCTCTAAAATTAATTTACAACAAAGTTGCCTGATAAATGAAATCATTATAGGATTGTATTATTATTACAATATAATAGTTTGTGTCATAACAACCTCTGTCATTAACATTTTCTCTTTTCTTCAGAACCCAGATAAGTACCAGTTTGGGAAAACTAAGATCTTCTTCCGGGCAGGGCAGGTGGCGTATTTAGAGAAGCTGCGGGCAGAGAAACTCCGTGTGGCCTGTGTGCAGATCCAGAAGACCATCCGCTGTTGGCTCGCCCGCAAGAAATACCTGCGTCTGCGCAGAGCTGCGGTCACCGTTCAGAGATACGCACGCGGACACCAGGCCCGGGCGTAAGTGTGCATCTTGTGTCCGAGACTTCAGACTACCCGCTGCTAAATACATCAGTAAGGTGATGTATCTGGACTAATAACACTGTTCTGTTCAATCTTCTCAGCTTGTATAAGTTCCTGAGAAGGACCAAGGCAGCCTTGGTCATTCAGAAGTACCAGCGAAGGTATGCAGCCAGGCAACTTTATGAGCAGAAACAAGCAGCAGCGGTGCTCCTTCAACGCCTGCTCCGCGGATATGAAGCCAGACTGCGATACAGACAGGTATACATCACCGTATAAGAGTTACACAGTTATTACAAGACCTTATTAATGTCAAACCAGGACTTGCCTGCTTCATGGTTAAAATGCTGGCCTCCCAGGAACTCCTTTAACGCCCTAAAACATATGAAAATGATCAGGACTGTACTGTGGAGGTTGCAATAACGCTCATCTGAGTTCCTGAATTATTGAAGTCTTCATGAGAATTTTTTTTTGGATTGAAAGCAGTGCCTCCTTTAAAACTAGAATGTGATCTATACGCTTTGTGTTTTTGTGTCGCCTGCTCAGCTCCGGTATGAGCAGAAGGTGGTGGTGGTGCAGCGCTGGGTGCGTGGATGGCTAGCACGACTGCACTACAGACGCACGGTGCAGACTGTGGTGTATCTGCAGTGCTGTGTGCGCAGGAAGCTGGCTCGACGAGAGCTCAAGAGGCTCAAGATTGAGGCACGTTCAGTCGAACACTATAAGCAGCTCAGTGTAGGCATGGAGAAAAAGATAATGCAGCTACAGAGGAAAGTGGACGAGCAGGTATGATCTCTTCAGGGGAAACAAAATAAACATGGAATATTAAGCCATATGGTCATAAGGCTTTCGGGTGCTGATTCACTTTTAAATGAGATTCGTTCATTTTCTGTCTGTACATTGCTGTGGAGAGTAATGAAGGGGTGTGTGTGTGTGCGTGTGTGTGTGTGTGTGTGTGTGTGTGTGTGTGTAAACAAATCTCCAGCATAAAGAGAACAAGCAGCTGTCAGAGCGCTTATGCGCAGTGGAGAGCTGGAGTTTGGCAGAGATAGATAAATTACACACCCAGCTAGAAACCCTGCACAGGGTGGAGGAAGAAGCCCGGCGTTTTAGTGGCCAGGTGTCTGCTCTGGAAGAGGAGCTGGGATTGACACAGCATGAACTGGAAAGAAACAGAAAGGTGGGAGGCACTCCCTACTAGGAAAAACCAGTACATGTACATTACTGTGCAATGTTTCCAGTTGTGTAGCATTCGTAATGGTCTTGTATCAGAATAGACTCGATACACCATCTTTAGGCTTTTTGTACATCTCAGTTAATGTCTACTACAGTAAGTCATTTAATTATTTATACAATCATAGTTTTTCTGTAGTTTCGCTTTATCAGATGTCATTTTTGATATCTCCTTACTTTTATTTGACCTTATTTAGTTTGAATTATCGGAAAGAAGGAAATCTACAGTAAGTAAACGTGTTTTTCTTGCTAATGCAGATGCTGGCTGAGCTGAAAGAGACCAACTGTCTGCTGAAGTCTGAGAAAGATGAGCTAAACAGATTGATCCAGGAACAAAGCCAAAATATTACTGGTATGTAAACTGTACATTATACCGTCATCACCTGATGAACTAGTGGCTAGTAGCTTGCAATCATTTCATTACCGCAGCACAAGTGTTAATCATGGTGATGGCGCCAACACCAGGTACAGATATTAGGGATTTGCGTGGGGGGCAGTGGTTAACTTCCAGAGGGTTGTGTCAGAAAGGACATCCAGTGCAACATCAAATATGTGGACCTGGTGATCTGCAGTAAAAATAGGGAAAAGAAGCTGAAAGAGAAATTAATTCACAAAAACTGAATCTGCACAGAGCATCTGCAAGCGTTGGGCTTCAACAGATTTTATTCTTTTTTTTAGTTGGTGGGCTGTGACTAAAGGTCAAAGGAATGAGTAATGATGAGTTGAGACGACCAATTTGGAGATTTTTAGTTAGATAGAGATATGGGGTAAAAACTGCACTAAAATTTTAGCTAAATAAACACATGGTG
This sequence comes from Clarias macrocephalus, assembly GCA_011419295.1. NCBI lineage: Eukaryota > Metazoa > Chordata > Actinopteri > Siluriformes > Clariidae > Clarias > Clarias macrocephalus. Next base: position 60,906 of record JAAGKR010004067.1, read on the forward strand.
CTGTCAGCCAGCTAGCTTAGCTTGAATTCAATCAGTCTAATATCAAATCCGAACACAATTTCTGCAGCTCCTCTACTGCCCTAGAATTAACATTAATCGTAGCCTTCTACCTATTAAGAACCACATTTTGAGCCACCTGCTTGCATGCTAAGCATATGGGACGCATTTTACTGCTCAAAGTCAGCATCCATCCTCCGTTATCATCTCACAATGCTTCTATCCAGCATTGAATGAAACCATTCATGAAGATTTGACCAAACTTCACATAACATTTTTTAGGAAGCACAGATAGCATGGTAGCTTAGTGGTTAGCACTCTCGCCTTGCATTTACACGGTCCGGGTTCAATTCCTGCCTCGGGTCTGTGTGCATGGAGTTTTGCATGTTCTCTCCGTGCTTGGTAGGTTTCCTCCAGGTGCTCCGTTTCCTCCTACAATCCAAAGACATACAGATTAGGCTCAATAGCGTTCCCAAATTGCCTGTAGTGTGTGAATGAGCGTGTGTGTGTGTGTGTGCGCTTTGCAATAGATCGCACCCCGTCCAGGGTGTACCCCATCTCATACCCTACAGTACGTCTCTTGGGATAGGTTCCAGCCCCCCATGACCCTGTAAACAGAATGTAGGGGTTATACAGTAAGTGATGGGTGATTGAATGAGTGAGTGAGATGTTGAGATGTGCACTAGCTATTGCATTTTCCTGTACAGCCTTAAAAAAAAATTTAACACTGGCGACACACGTGTTCCTTGGAAGAGTTTTTTGTCCTCGAAAAGACCCTTCTCACACAGCCTGGATTGGCTTAGAGCTAAAGAGCTGTATTTGCTCTCACAGGGTTAAGATCTTGTAATTGGACTGAGACATCATTAATCATTAATATAACATAATTAAAAACATCAGGTTGAGTGAAATTATTGCTTAATGCGTAGCTTTGTCTTTAAAAGATTTCACATTTCTTTTCATCTCTAATAAACACACATTCGTAGATCAGCTTCAGCAGGCCTATAAGGAGCACACTGAGCATCTGCAGATGGCGCTTAATGAAGAGCGTACACGCTACCAGAACCTTCTGACTGAACACATCAAACTTGAGGCTCAGTACACCGATCTGAAATCAGAGCAAGAGGCTGAAACTGTAAGATCTGTGTATTTACTGACATCTTTAAAAAGGAATTCTGCAATCTCAGCAAGCTAAATCCAGTTGAAAGAAATGAAATGGAAGGAAAAAAATGGTTTTCTTTCTTTTTTTTTCCCCACCCACAGTATGCCACCAAATTAGGTTACTTAAGGAACGACTCTGCTTTCAGCAGCAATGAATCAGAATACACTCATTGTTCAGAGTCAGAGGTCAGCATACAGGCTCAAGAGGTAAGACATTTGTCCTTCTAGTGTTATGTGATGTGAATTATGAATGATAACTGAATGTGCAGGATATCGACATACATCCAAAGATAGATCACTCTGAAAAAAAAAAAAGCACTTTGATGAATGGCTCTCTTTCTGCCCATGTGTGTGCTCTCTGATTCAGGAGGACGTAAAGGGAGGTGTGGATGTTGCTCTCCTGCTGAAGCTGCAGAAGCGAGTTGCTGAGCTGGACCAAGAGAATATCAACCTGAAGAGAGAGTGGGATTGCAGAGAGGAGCAGCTGCTTCAGGAAAACGCCAAGGTACATGATCGCTGGAACTGGCAGGGGAAGTTCAGTGATTTAGGGATCGGACTACTGATCAGAAGGTCCTAGGTTCAAACCCCACGATCGCCAAGTTGCCACTGTCGGGCTTTTGAGCAAAGCCTTTAAGCCTCAACTGATCAGATGTATAATGAGAAAGAAATGTAGTGTCGAATTACATGTAATTTGAGCTGTTTAGAGATTTGCAGTTTCAAAATGCATGTCCAAATCAATTCAAATCTAAAATAGCTTTAATAAGGATGGCTAATTTGATAGTGCAGTTTAAGTAAAAGTTTAAGCCTGCTCCAGATACTAAGCCACAAGGCCAAGTAACGCACTCAGAAATGTAGTGTCGCAGAGGAGATAGTAAACTGTGTATTTTTACACATAAAAGCTCACGGATGCCTTTGATTGGCTAGTGCTACTGGGACGGACAGGGGGTAGAGAGTTGACCATCTTTTCTACCAGACCAATTTACACTCTTGGCTTGAAAACTGTTCTTTTTATTCTCTAAGGAGTTGAGAAATTGCATGGGTGTACTAATGAAGAAACTAGTTGTTATAGTTAACTATTAAACCAAACTTACACAGGCTTAAAAGAAATATTAAAGTACGTACATCACATATTCCAATATTCCAATGTAGGACCTGGAGGAGTGTCGGAGAGCTTTAGGAGCTGAGCGAGACTATGAGGCCCAGAAGGTAAAAACCATAAAGAACATTTCTCCTTTTTTAAGTAAACATTATGGTTTTCTGTGAGGCTGATGAGGAATAAAATTCTGTCCATTCTTTGCTTGGAGAGATCACTGTTGTATTTTAGCTGTAACAATTACACTTAAGGATTTTTTTTATAGCAGCAGTTTTGCCATGAAGCAATTTCTATTTAAGTGTCTCACACAAGTCAAGAGTAAACTCATGGTAGCAAGACGCTCATTCTCATTTTGACATTAAAATACACGCTAATTTAATTCATTTTCCTATTTTCATCTCTGCCACCCACCTCCTTCACCTACCAGCGACAGGACCTGGAGGCAGTAAATAATAAGCTGAAGAAGGATCTTAATGAGCTGCATGTGTCTGTTACTGCGGGGAAGGGCAAGGGGTTGGCCCCAGCCTATAACCTCCTCCTGGAGCAGCTGAGCTCCACTTCTGAGGAGTTGGAAATGCGCAAAGAGGAAGTGCTTATACTGCGCACTCAGCTGGTCAATCTAGAAGGCTTCAAGTACAAGGTATGGTACATCAGCGGTTTTTATTTATTTATAAAGATTGGATTAAGCAAGGCTATAAACTATGTGGATGTTTTTCCATGAAGAAGACATTAGCAGATTTGGATCTGTTGTTTTCTTACAGCTACGCGATAAAGACATATATAAGATAACTACAAGAGAACAAAATGTTTTGCACTGATTTAATAAAAAATCTCACTCACTCCTCGTCTATACCGCTTAATCCTGTATTCAGGGTCGCGGGGGGCCTGGAGTCTATCCCAGGAGACTTGGGGTACACCCTGGAATAGGGTGCCAATCCATCCCAGGGCACACACACACATACACACACGGGCAATTTTGGAACGGCAATTAGCCTAATCTGCATGTCTTTCGATTGTGGGAGGAAACCGGAGTACCAGGAAGAAAACCCACCAAGCACGGGGAGAACATACAAACTCCATGCACACAGAGACGGGAATCGAACCCAGACCCTGGAGGGGCAAGGCGACGGTGCTAACCACTAAGCCACCGTGCCGCCAAGTATATTTTATTATTTTATTATTAAGTATATATTTATTTTCATCTCCGATGAAGATGAAAAGAATCTTGCAAAGTGGGATTTTTTTCTTTCTTTTTTTTTTTCCCTTTTATTCATGATTTGGTCACCTGCCAATTCCCACTCACCAGCCTGCGCTTCCAGGTGGAGAGGGTAAAGGCTAACACATTCGTCCTCTGAGACACATAAAGCCGGCTGACAACAACACAGTCTGAGGAAAGTGCTATCCTGTCTATTTCGGATACATAACACACACGATGGTTCATGTCCCTGTGACTGACGTGGGAATAAGAGCACACCATGAATTCTAACCAGAAACCACGGCTTCTGGTTAGCTGAATAGAACTGACATATTAATAACTTTGTATAAAATTCACATTTAAAATAGATTCCTACAGATACGTATTGCAAAATATTCACAAGATTATTGCATCCTGTATTTATATGAAGTCATCTTTTGTCCTAGACGTTTACCTACATCCTGCCACTATTACTGTTGTTAATTTCTTATCACAAACTCAGTGTTGTTTTTTTAAGTTGCTCATTTATATATTTTTGTCCCCTTGTAGGAGGCAGCATTAGAAAGTAACTCAAGCAACCCCAGCAGGTATTTCTTCACATATTCGTATTCAACTACATACTTCGTCAATGTCTGCAATTGATTTAAGAATTTATAGTTGTGAAAAACATTAGTGCCCTTGACAGAACTTGCCTTTCTCGTCAAGTCCAACTCTCTCTCTCTCTCTCTCTCTCCCTCCCTCTCTTTCTCTCTCTCTCTCTCTCTCTCTCTCTCTCTCTCTCTCTCTCTCTCTCTCTCTGTGTGCTCAGATCCCCCACTCTAGATCTACATGAGCTGAATGAGGATGGGGAGCTGTGGATGGCATACGAGGGATTGAAAGAAACTAACAGGTGAGCCATAAACACACAAATCTGTAGTTGTATGTAGAGTAGCTGCTATACATTCTCATTTTTTGTAGGGTGCTGGAGTCTCAGCTGCAAGCTGAAAGGCTAAGTCATACAGAGGAGCTGGAGGCCCTGAGAACAGAGTTGCAGCTCCTGAAAGAGGAGCGTGATCAGCATCATCTTCTCTCCGATCCTCTACGACTGCCTCAGGATGTTGGTATAAACTCAGCCCTCCAGAACGAGATCGCCCGTCTCACACGCCATAATCTGGTGAGTACGGAAGCAGAAGAACTTTTCAATTATTTTCTGAGTTAAGAGTATAACTATTGTCTTGTCTTGTGGATTTTAAGAACTTAATGAGTTTTTAATTTTTTTATTTTTATCATTATTAATATAGGACCTAATGGAGCAAATGGACAACCAGGACAAAACCACTCGCAAACTGAAGAAACAGCTAAAGATGTATATGAGGAAGCTTGAGGAGTCAGACAGTGAGTGTAGTCATGCTTAGTGTTCCGCATTAATCTAGTAGATTCATCTAAAGGTTTTGGTGATCTTTTAGCGGTGATTTTCTTTAAAATGTGCTAAAAGTCTGAGTGTGGTGTGTCTTGCATCTTGCTTATGCAGATACCTCTTTGGATCAGCCTTCTACAGAAAGTAGAGTGGGTGAAACTCTGCCCGAGGTGAACATCCTGCGCAAAGAACGGCACTTTCAGGGCATGCTGAAGTACAGGAAGGAGGATGAGACCAGGCTGTTTAGGACCCTAATCGCAGGTGATGAATATATTTACAAGATTAAATAACTGAAC
>JAAGKR010004068.1:0-66040 GCA_011419295.1 Clarias macrocephalus
GTCTGTCTGTCCGTGTGTCTGTCTGTCTGTCCGTGTGTCTGTCTGTCTGTCCGTGTGTCTGTCTGTCTGTCCGTGTGTCTGTCTGTCTGTCCGTGTGTCTGTCTGTCTGTCCGTGTGTCTGTCTGTCTGTCTCTCTGTCCTTCCGTCTGTCTGTCTGTCCGTCCGTGTGTCTGTCTGTCTGTCCGTCCGTGTGTCTGTCTGTCTGTCCGTCCGTGTGTCTGTCTGTCTGTCTGTCTGTCTGTCTGTCTGTCTGTCTGTCTGTCCGTCCGTCCGTCCGTCCGTCCGTCCGTCTGTCCGTCTGTCCGTCCGTCTGTCCGTCCGTCCGTCTGTCCGTCCGTCCGTCTGTCTGTCTGTCTGTCCGTCTGTCTGTCTGTCCGTCTGTCTGCCTGTCCGTGTGTCAGTCTGTCCGTGTGTCTGCCTGTCCGTGTGTCTGCCTGTCCGTGTGTCTGCCTGTCCGTGTGTCTGCCTGTCCTTGTGTCCGCCTGTCCTTGTGTCCGCCTGTCCTTGTGTCCGCCTGTCCTTGTGTCCGCCTGTCCTTGTGTCCGTCTGTCCTTGTGTCCGTCTGTCCGTCTGTCCGTCTGTCCGTGTGTCCGTCTGTCCGTCTGTCTGTCCGTGTGTCCGTCTGTCTGTCCGTGTGTCTGTCTGTCCGTGGTAGCTGCAGCAATAGTTGGCACAAATCTACAGCCCTTTGTTAACTTAACTCCCTGTTCAGCCTCCACTGTCTGAGGGGAAGAGATGTGTCTGTCTGTCGGTCTGTCTGCTTTTTTTGTGTCTGTCTCTGTCCGTCGGTGTTTGGGTCTGTCCGTCTGTCTCTGTCCGTCGGTGTTTGGGTCTGTCCCTGTCTTTGTCCGTCGGTGTTTGGGTCTGTCCGTCTGTCTCTGTCCGTCGGTGTTTCGGTCTGTCCGTCTGTCTCTGTCGGTCGGTGTTTGGGTCTGTGTCTGTCTCTGTCCGTCGATGTTTGGGTCTGTCCGTCTGTCTAGAACCTGTCTGTCTCTGTTTGGGTCGGTCCGTCTGTCTTGGACCTGTCTGTCTCTGTTTGGGTCAGTCCGTCTGTCTTGGACCTGTCTGTCTCTGTTTGGGTCGGTCAGTCGGTGTTTGGGCCGGTCGTTCTGTCTGTCGGTGCTTGAGTCTGTCTGTCTCGCGGCTGTGCGTCTCTGTGTCTGCCTCTGTCTGTCTGTGTGTCTGTGTGTAGGTGTTCTGGTTCAAACCAAAGTCAGTTTGAGGTGAAATGTGAGACTCTTACATTGAGTGTTTCACAGTGAGCAGGACGTGCACTTTGGAATTCTGAAAGTTCTGACTTTAATAATAAATTGTCAGAGGAGGAAAACAGAAAGTGTGTCTCATAGGGCTGTGTATCTGAAATGTTTTGAGGTCAGATCTGCACCGTGAGAGACAGATCAGCATTCGATGCTTATCAGCTGTAAAGGGCTGACGGTTCCTGTAAAGATAGCAGAGCCATATCGGGTAGCTCTCGTTCGACTTTCGCTGATGTTCAGGCTCACGTTTTGACTGATTCATCGGCTTCCTGTGCAGTTTATAGTCTGAGATTTCCATCTCCCTCGGCTCCGAGTTACGAAAGCCTGGATTGTGTTTGAGTAATAATGGTGCAAGAAATTTACTGTAGAAGTTTAGTTTTGGTAAATTCCTCTGTGGTGTTTGCGAGTACAGGTAAATGTATTAATATTATCTAATAACCTCGAAGCTCCGCCCCCTCTTCCCATCACTTGAGTAACATTTTGGCCAGCGACCTCAGGGCTGAAGTACGGAGATGTAAATTGGCGGCGTTAGTCTCTAAAGTTCTCTCTGAAATATACTAGAGTCAAAAATGATCCACACTCAGGCTGTAGAAGTTTAGTTTAAAAGACAATTAAATAATTTTTCGACATAATCTCCTTGCTTTTCAAAACACTTTGTCCATCTGTGAACAAGCTTTCCCATTTCTTCGTTAAAAAATATTTTAGGCTGAGCTGTGACCACGAATGCGCCGCTGTTTTCACGTCTTCATCAGAAGTGAAAGTACAAGGGACTATAAGGAGTGTGGGCAGAAGATCATGACACCCTTGGATGGCAGTCCTCTGTGTTTAATCCGAAGTTTAGTCTTCAGTTCTTTAATAAGCGTCTCACTGTAACGAGCACTGTCAATTGTTGAACCTTTTCCCTGATAATGTTCCAATACTTCTGGCCCTTAAGAATCCCAGAAAGCTGTTAAACATTGATGAATTTTCCAGCTGATAGTTGACTTCTCGACTTTTTCTCGGTTGGCGATTGAGGATGTCTCCGTTCCATACTCTTCCATTTACTCTCAGACTCGTAGTGATGAATCCGTGTCTTGTCACCAGTAATGATTTTCTGTAAGAAACGTTCACCTTCCTTAGAGTATCTGATGGAGTGCGGCCAACAGAAGTTTTAATGTAACCAGTGTGTGGATCAATTTTGACTTGAAAAGTAAGGTATCTGCTTTTCAGTACCAGTTACTCCTTACTTCGTTCCTCCATTTCCACTCTTTCTTCACCTAACTAAATTATTACGTTTTAAGCCGAATGTTTACGTACGCGAACATGGTTAAAGAATTCTGGATTTGTATAGTATAGCTGCAGAAGCTTTTAAGGAAAACTAAGCTCGTCTGTCTGTTAAACGTTGCCGTGCATGAAACAGGTAAACAATAAGAGTTTGTCATTGAACCCAGATGGACAGGGGTGCTCTGGCTCTGACACGCCATCTAGTGGATACAGCTTTTAATATAACGGTTGTACATAAGATCCACGACTATGCATGCACACAGGTATGCGTAACGAAAGTGGTTTTTTTTTTTTTTTTTTTTTGCATCGTAAGCCGGCGCATATGGAGGAAGAAAACCTTTTCATCATGATGACTAGAAATTATTAATCATTCACCGTGAGTGTGTCGTGCTGGAAACCTTCACACACGTCACTAGTCGCTTTGAATCAAGAGTCCAGCACAGATGAGTGATTTCATTTATTTTATTAATTACATTTTTCCCCCTCTCTGAGAGTTTATGGACAGGACCATGTGCTCACTCCGAGGCGTACGTGTTGTTGTGTAAGCATTATTTTTGGCCCGAGCAGTCATGAGGAGCCAGAGCATTGTTGGATGGAGATGTATGTTTTTTGAGAGATATTGTTCATCCCGCAGTTAGAGGAAGTGCTTCAGCAGTTATGCAACAAAATACCTTTTTTTTTTTTTCTTTTTTTGTTCTGTTCAGGAAGCCGAATGCAGAAGCACTCGTATAGAAGTTGTGTATCCCGAGCTGTCAATCAGATGATGCAATAATGACCGAGCTCAGAGACACAAGCGCCACTTTTCACCACTAATTCTCTCGTTCCTTATTTTTTCCCACCTTTTTTCTGCCTTGCACCCTTTGTCCTATCAGGTCAGGAATCACCCAATTAAAATACAGATTGGATTAAAATTGCGATTCTATAAGTATCACGATTTTATAAATGTACCGATTCGATAATACATTTTCCCCAGATTTTGTTTAAAAAAAGTTTTTTTTTTAAACCAATGTAGCCTGTTTCTTATAATATTAGTTTTTTCACTTAAAAACCAAGCGCAGCATTTAAACAATACAAACTACCTTCAAATACAAGAGTTGAACTTTGTTTTTGTTTCCCCTCTAGTCAGTGTGTAGAGTCGTGAATCAGCACACAAAAGAGAACTAAATCTATCGTCGCATTCTCCGTTTCTGTGAAATTATGGTTTCAACTTATTTATTCTGATCACATTTCTCTCTCTCTCTCTCTCTCTCTCTCTCTCTCTCTCTCTCTCTCAGGTATCCTCGGCTCTCCCTCACAAGAAGACCTGAACTGCATCATCAATATAAAGGCCAGAAACTATTTGCTCTCGCTGCCGCTGCGCTGCAAAGTGCCCTGGAACCGCCTCTTCCCCAACGCCGACCCCAAAGGTCAGAGTGCACTTTTTTTTTTTTTTTTTTTTTAACGTCCCGATGCTAAACACATGAAATGTGAAATCTCAACGTTTCGCCGTTTTGTCGTCTAGCTTTGGATCTGTTGGATAAGATGCTGACCTTTAACCCTCACAAGAGGATCGAGGTGGAGCAGGCCCTGGCGCACCCCTACCTGGAGCAGTACTACGACCCGACTGATGAGGTGAGGAAGCTTATAATGCCACAAGATTTCTGAGGTCTGTCTGAAGTCTTAAGCCAAACCTTAATTATATATGTATATTTATTTCCTCAGCCTGTCGCCGAGGCTCCGTTCAAATTCGACATGGAGCTCGATGACTTGCCCAAAGAAACCCTCAAGGCGCTCATCTTCGAAGAAACGGCGCGCTTCCAACCAGGCTACAGACCATAACCGACTTTACACCTACTACATCTCCAAAACATCACTCTTTGCATATTATTCTTCAGTTTTGAGTCCACTTACATTTTTTTCTCTCCTCTCGATCAGAACTGCTCTCTCTCTCTCTCTCTTCTCCTCCGCTTTCCTTTCCGTCTTCATCCTCATCTATCCTCTTTCCTCTGTCTGCTCTGAGATTTCAGTTCAAACAAGTGTGTGTGTGTACAGTATGAGTGTGTGTAAGTGTGAGATGAACTACGGAGTGCAGGCTGACCAGAATATCGTCGAGGGTCGGCTTCTTTAGACAAAACTCAGCTCAAAACTCAACCTATGCTTCAGTAAAAAAAGAAAAGAAAAAAGCCTGTGATCATGTAACTGCTGTGTTGAACGATTTATAATTTTTTTTTTTTTGATATGAGAAAGAGCTTCTCGTCAGTCTCACTCCCGCTTTCCTGCAAAGCATCCGTAAAGCCATTTTCAAGTCGAGGCCAAATTTGGAGGGGGAAAGAGGAAGAAAAAAACTAAACAAACAAAACAAAAAAATAACAAAAAAACACCACAGTTGAGTTTGCCAAGGTGCCGTATGTGTGTAAGGCTTTTAATTAAAACTTTGTGCCACGTGCCCCTTAAATAATACGATAATATACTAATAGGTTTGTTTTTATATCAGATTTAGTATTGCGTTAAAGTTCAAATCGATTGCTTTTTTTTTTTTAATAAATGCGTAAGGAGCTCAAGCACCAAAGAAAATAGGGTTATTTGGGCAGCTTGAGGGGAAAATACAAACTTTTCTTTCTTTCTTGATTTTTTTTTTCCCCCAGGGGTGTAGAGGTAGATTCTGAGGTGAAGATGATGAGCTCTGAATTTTGTCAAAGCACACAGAGGGCTATGAGGGAGGGAGGAGTCAAATAATCACATGGGGTATCTTGTGGCTACGCGTTGCCACGTTAAAATAATAGAAAGGGAGAAAAAGTTTGAGCTAAAAAGTACAGTGCCTCGTCATTTTTCTTTTTCTTTTCTTCTTCTTGTGTATCTCTGTGGCTCTTTTTGCTTTCCGTTTCCAGTGTCTCTGCCCTCTCTCTCTCTCTGCCTCTCTCTCTCTCTCTCTCTCTCTCTCTGCCTCTCTCTCTCTCTCTCTCTCTTTGTCTCTCTTGCCTTCTCTTCTCAATAAGACTGTGTCCTTGCATGACTGTTAAAAAAAAAAAAAAAAAACAGGAAAAAAAAATTTAAAAAAGCTTTCTATACAAAGAACATGGAGGTGCCACACTGCTGGGGATTCCAAGTCGGGACTCTCAGGTCTTTTTCTTTCTTTCTTTCTTTCTTTCTTTCTTTCTTTGTTCTTATATTCCCGCAATCTTTTCTTTTCTTCTATCGTTAATATTATTTTTATTATTTTCGGTTTTGTGTTTTGTTTTTTTTCCTCCTACAACTCTTTCAACCTTGTAGAATATTTCAGAGAGTAGATTTTCTAAAAAAAAAACAGTCTCGGTCGGGTTAACACGGAGTGAAGTCAACCGACGTCTCGTCTAGCCGTCTGGACATTCACTACACAGAAAACCTCACGTTCTACTCAGCGCCAATTCAAGCCACGCTTTTTCTTTTCTTTTTTTAATTATTTTTTTAACCCCCCCACCGTTTCGCTTTCGATCGGATCAGATCTGACAGCGTCGTACTTTAAAGAGCGAACTAGCACTTACTGAGCGAAAAACGAAACCAGGCTAGAGACGGAGAATCAGACCGCTCTTTGTTTTCACACTGCTCTTGCCTAACTTTATATCCAGCATGGTGCCACAGTGGCTTGACCCCAGCGTCAGGTGCTAAAGAGGACATTGATCGGGTTATTATTAGAGCAGAGAAAAAAAAAAGTTTTCTTTTTTTCTTTAACTTTTTTCTTTGTTGTTCCTGAAAAGCACTGCAAAACCCTGTAAGATAGCTTCAGCCAAGTCCATGTGCAGCCTGTCTGTTCTGTGTGCCTTTACTCATTATGAATAACGGTTTATTATCGTGCAGCTTCGTTTCGTCGGGGATCAGTTGTGATTTTTGCGATATATTCTTAAATACATATATTTAAAACGAAAAATGAAAAATCAACAAAAAAAAATCTATCTTAACTCTGATTTATGTCATTTTAAGTCCAGAGCTTTGCTTTTTTTGTGTGATTTTTGTAAGGTATTAATTAATTAAGTGATTAAATCAAAACAAGACTTTTATTTCTGCCTCGAGTTGATCCAGTGCTCTTTTTTTGGGGGGGGCTTCTTGAGGGTTTTTTTGTTTTTCCCTTTTTTCTTTTTTTGATGTTTTGTGCAAAAAAATTTTTTCTTTCTTTTTTTTTTATTTTTTATTGTAAACTGAATGTCTTGTTTCTAGTGGTTATTAATCTTGTTACAGAATTGTATTCATGTATTAAACTCTTCTGTAAGTAACGTTCTAAACAATGGAAGATTCCAACGGTTCTGGATTTCACTCACAGGTTTAACGTTTCCCCGCCTCTCCCTCGGGTCTCACCTTCACCGGAGGTGTTGATGTTAATCATTCGGGGAAGCGTTATAATTGAATATTAAAATCTATTACAGTATGTTGCACCTTTTGAAAATAAAAACGAATTACCGATTACAGGTTTGTCTTTGCTGCTGACAGACAAGCCTTTGTTTTGTTGTTTGTTTTTTAATTACTACTATTATCGGGTAATTTAGCATCTGCCAAGTCATGTAACCTAAAGACACCAGAATAAACACTGTATCCTATATTTCTTCTTGTTGTGGTTGATGATTTATTAACATGACTTTGATGTAGGCAGAGTTTCGGTCCGGCCGTCTTGAGCGTGAAGGTTGGATGACGTCATAAAACAGCTTCAAGCTAATTTTCTCGTTAAGGCCGTGGTTCCAAGAGGCCTTGTTGCCATGGGAGCCTGTTGTCCTTGCAACAACGGTGGCAGATTAGAAATGAGATTCGAGGTTAAGAACGAGATCCTGTCGAGTAGAGAAGTTCAACCACACCGCTGATGCAGAGACTTGAAACCAAAAAAGCAAGAAACCAAGATTTGATTCTGCTGGAAACTTTTTGAATTTAGTGTTGGAGTGGATTAGACATGATCACGTTTAACTAAATTATATACAACAACTACATTTTACACCCAGCAGTCATAATAAAACAAAAAACACCTGCCTAATATACTATATTGCCAAAAGTATTCGCTTGTCTGCCTTCACATGCATATGAAATTACGTAACGTCCAATTCTTAATCTAATATTGTTTATTTTATGTTTATGTGAATTTTGGACCGTTCTTCCAGAAGTGCATTTCTGAGGTCCGGCACTGATTTTGGACGAGAAGACCTAGCTCGCAGTCTCTCCTCTAATTCATCCCAAAGGTGTCCTGTCGGGTTGAGGTCAGGACTCTGTGCAGACCAGTCAAGTTCTTCCACATAAAACTCACTCATCCATGTCCTTATGGACCTTGGGGTTGTTTTTTCAGGAGTTGGGCTCGGCCCCATACTTACAGCGAAAGGAACTCTTAATGCTTCAGCATACAGTACCAAGACATTTTGGACAATTTCATGCTCAAACTTTGTGGGAACAGTTTGGGGGTTCGGCCCCTTCCTGTTCCAACATGACGCCAGTGCACAAAGCAAGGGTCTGACCTCACAAATGTCCTTCTGGACAAATGGCCAAAAATTCCTATACACACACTCCTAGTAAACCTTGTGGAAAGCCTTCACAGGAGATTTGAAGCTGTTATAGCTGTGAAGGACCAACATCATATTAAACCCTATGGAATAAGAATCGGATGTTGTGCATGTGAAGGGCAGGTGAGCGAATACATTTGGCAAAATAGTGTATTTTGAAGGTACAAGAGGGACTCACCAAACAGCCCTGACCTGTTGAGGCATGGACTCCACTAGACCTCTGAAGGTGTGCTGCTGTTTTCTGGCACCAGGCTGTCAGTAGTCCATCCTCCAAATCTTGTCCGATTACAAGACACGGCCTCCATGGTTTGAATTTGTTTCTCCAGCACATGCTACAGATGCTGAATCAGATCTCGATCTGGACCCCAGTGGTCTAGACATCACAATTGGTCCTTGAACGAATTGCTCAGATCCTTACACTTGCCCATTTTTCCTCTTTCTAGCACAACGACTGTTCATTTGCTCCCTAATATAATCCATTTAATACGTTCCACTGTAATAAGATAATCATTGTTATCTACAGTATTTCACCTAATGAAATGAGACCTCCACATGCTTACCTATGATCTTGATTACTAATGTGTTGGATTTAGAACTTGAACTGGTTTCATAGATCAGAGGAATGTAGACGTATTTAGAAGTATATTATTTTTCTAATCGATGTCCTTTTGATCAACTGAACATCATACTGTGCGTCTGAAGCCACTGATCATTTCTTCTTTTTGGATTAAATTAAAGATACATGAACAAATGTTTGACTGTTACAGGCGGCAAAGTGCCTAAAAAATCGGTCGTTTATGTAACAAGCTCAGCAGCAACCTCATTTCCCCTCTCGTCAGGATCAACAGTAAACTAAACACCGGGCTGATCTGTCCTCTGGTTTAATGTCTTAATTTAGATGTTGTTTATGCTTGATTAAGTCACAGATCACTGTGTGAAACTGCTCAATTATAGGACTGGAGTAAAAATGAGAGACAAAAAAGTGCTCCAGGAGACCTATTCCTCAAGACTATATTAAAAATCCAAGTAAGTCTGACACTTTGGGGAAAGGAAATATTATATATATTCCCAAAGAAATGAGGGAGGGCATTGGTTTTTGTACAGTTCTGTATTTTAAAACACAATGCAGATTTTAAAAAATCTCTTGAAAATATATATGAATATATCTTAAAAATTTGATCCAATCTTGTAAAAAAAAAAAAAAAAAAGTTTTTTTTTTTTTTTTTTTTTTACAGAGTTGGATCAATTTCTATTCTGCTATGACCTGTAATCTATCATTTCTGGAAAATATTTATAACAATAATAGTTCTGCTCCGTCTGATTATTACAGAGAAGAATTCAATTTGATTCAATTCCATTTTATTTGTATAACACTTTGAACAATGTACATTGTCAAAGCAGCTTTACTGAATATAAGAAACAAAAAACGTGCAAAAAGTCCTAGATGTTAGACAAAATCATAAGCCTGAGGCGACTGTGGCAAGGAAAAACTCCCTTAGATGGCATGAGGAAGAAGCCTGGAGAGGAACCAGACTCAAAAGAGGAACCATCCTCATTTGGGTGACACTGGAGAGTGTGATTATAAACTATTCTAAACACTGGACGTGTGATATGAACAGTGTGATGCAGAAACAAGAATGTTAGAGTGTCTAAAAAGACCTTCTTTAGAAAGTAAATGATCCCCAGGTCGAGTCTCCTGTGTTCTCCAAGTGGGCTGACTCTCATTTTGGTTCTGTGACTGGATAATTACACTCCATAAATATATTTTTAAACCTGTGCTGTAATCATGACGAGTTTCTCAAAACATGTTTGCGTTTTAAGGCCAAAATGTTTGTTAGTTGTGCATTACTGCAATTTGTCGGCAGAGGGCGGCAGAGGGACGCAGATAATCTGGTCAAATAGGATTGGGAGGTTTTATTTGATACTCCAGGAAAATGATTCAGCGGTTCTCTGTTAACCAGCCAGGAAATAAACTGTACATGCTGTTTAGGCAAGTGCATATTTTATTCATCTGAAAAAGAAGCTTATGCTTATTTTAAAATGATTCCTATTATAGGTTGTTGTTTCATTAGTCGTAGTAGTAATTATAATAATAATCATTAAAGGTCTAAGAATTAAAAAAAATCAATATTACATATACATTTTTGATTGTGTGTATTATTAATATTATTATTATTATTATCATACGTTGTAGTAGTAGTAAATAATAATAATAATAAACAATGATAATACTTAAAATATGCAGTTAATTTTTATTACAAGCAGTAGAATTAACTAATAATGAAATAGAAATCATAAATTAGTAGTTAGAAATATTTTTAATTAATTAGATATAATACATAATTCATATGTATTGAATGTATTATTATTAATTACTACTACTACTACTACTGATATAATAATAATAATAATAATATTTAAAATACACAGTTGTCTCTTATTGTTGTTATTGTTTTCATTAGTAGTAGTAAAATATAATAATAATAATAATAATAATAATAATAATATTTAAAAGACATAGCTATTATTAATAGTGTTGTAACTAATAATAATTTATAAATAAACTCATTTTGAATAAAAGAAATAAATAATGAACAATACTTTATTATTATTACAGAATATTGTGTATCCTAATAATAATAATAATAATAATAATAATAACCCTTCTATTCTGCGTCATGTGTGTGTGTGCGCGCGCGCATTTTCTCCTCCATGCCTGAATAAACCCTCTCTTTGCCTGAGTTAACGCGCACGAGAGGCGCAAACTGTTTACCACTTCCACGTGCTTCGATGACGCGAACCCGCTGCGCGCTCCCGCCGCGTGCCTGTGTCCGTGCGCGCGCTCGGCAACGAACACAAAACATGGCCGGTGCAGTGCGAGCGCGCGCGCGCGTTGTGCGTTTGTCCTGGAGTCCACAGCGCGGCGCTGGTTGGAGGATGGCAGCGGCTCGTGCTCGGAGAGCGGGAGCTGATTGGTCGGACGGTGGCCACGCTGATTGTGATTGGTTGCCATGGCAGTGGCAGGGCATGGCGTCAATGGCGTGTATTTCTTTCACGTTCGCTGCGGTTGGTATCAAAACAAACGCTCAGAAATAAACCCGAGGCAGAGTGTGTGCGTGTATGTGTGTGTATGAAGGCGAGCGGGCACAGAGGAGCATCGCGATTAGGCGTCGGGAATTACAGAATTAATAATAAATACATATTGCTTTAAAAAAAAACCGATTGAGGCATGTGCGGTTATAATTTCTATCATTGTAATTATCTATAATTTCTATATTTCGGATCCATATGTTTTGGAGAGAAAGAGAGAGAGAGTTGTAATAAAATAAACAGTCTGTGAACAAGTTATGCCTCGGTTTGACTGCAGTGTTTCATGGAATGCCTGGGAAAAACACAAGAAATATGAATAAACATTGAGAGAGAAAAAAACAACAAACAACAACAGCTCGATCAGTGGGACATCCGTGCTGCTGAATGAGTAAAAACTCTCCACTTCCTGCAACGAAAAGGTATCAAATATTTGCCTTAAATACGACTTAATAATTTGTTCATTTTTTAATTAAATATCCCATAATGTACTAAGAAACACTTCAGCCTAACGCATGATCTCTTATAATGTCTGCAAGTGCATGAGTGAAGGTCACACACCTACATTTCTTATTATATAATAACTGCATGTTACAGTTTACACCAGTGAGATTTAATATGAGGTTCAATTTGCATCTATATATCCATCTATGTATCCATCCATTTATCTGTCTATCTATAAACGCTGGTATGCATTGGAATAAAAGAAAAAGTGTGTTATTGAACCTGAGACGCAGAGTGAAAACAAATGACATCATACCTCAGTGCTTCCTTATATAGCTGATGATCATTTAACACTGAACAGCCTGGGTAAAAAAAAACAAAAAACAAAAATGAGCCTGTTTTTCTAATCTAATCAGAAATGACATAATGATGATGATGATCATGATGATTTAATGTAAAGCACCTGACGCCTTTTCATTTCTACAGGGATGCTTTTAGTGTCCAGATGATTTTATTTTTAGCCCATCATCCCTTCACTTATTATTTATTAGATGTAGCAGATGCTCTTTGACGCATAAGGATAATAGATAGATGGATGGATGGGTTTCTAAAACAGCCTTGCTCTTTGTTCAGCATCGTGACTACCCCTCCATCAGTAGCCTGTAGCAATGACAAGAAGTGACAATCAGAGTTGTGTTTGGTGGTAAAGATCGATATGTGGATATTTATGCGATGGAGCAATACATGGGGGAAAAAGTGCCAAAAAGCCTGCAGGTACATTTTGTATTTGAAGCAACAAAGCCTGAGAAGTGAAACAGTGGAGGTGCTGTTATGTTTAAAATTAAGTTCATAATCATACTATAATGATGGAAGTACAGATCATGGACAGGGGTTTGTTTCTTGAATGCATAATTTTTTCGTTTAAAAGTGTATGCCATGTTTGCCCCGGGGACGTTTATATTATTATTTAAGTATAGAAATTTATGAGTGAGCAATATTACACTCATCCACGCATCTATTTAAAGATATTGTATTATGCAGTAATTATGAGTTAGTCAAAAAATAAAAAAGGGTAAATGGACCTTCGGTGCTATAACTATCTATCTTCCCAACACCTGAACACTTTTCCAGTTTTGTTTTTCAATCACTCAACATCTTTGCTCTTTCTTCCCCTCATTCTACATTTAAAGGTCATGAAAATTGAAAAACAAGTGACATCACACACATCAGGGAGATTGATGTGGTATAGAAAAATAAGGGAATGTCACCCCCGGAAAAAAAAAAAACACCACACACTTTTTCAGTGTGATATCTATCTATGTAAAAACCCTTGTGTTTACATTACTTTTACAACAGTATACCCATATTTTCCCCCAAATAATATTCAGTTAAATTTTTTCTCTCCAGATGCTGAAATCATTTTTCCTAAACCTACATGCCTACCTAAGGGACACTCCAGACTATTTATTGATTTATAAACAACGTCAAGTGTCAATATTATATATTTAATAATAATAATAATAATAACAACAACAACAACAACAACAACAACAATTTTATATAAACGCCACCTTGCAGCTTGTTTTTATTTACACATCCGGGCTCTCGTTGACTCCACCGCCCCGCCTCCTTGTTCCTCATTGCACGCTTTACGTGTCAATCGGTAGTACAGCTCCGCCCCCTGGTGGCGACACAAAGCAGCTAGTCTATCACAAACACAAAGAGACCAACAAAGCAGGGACATACACTTGAGACAAGACAATCACACAACAGCAACAAGGGTCAGTCTGCTGTGGGGAGGAAAAATAATAATAAAATCATTATAATAAATCGGGTTTAAAGCAACAATTTATTGGTTTGTGTTAAAGCTTTTAGTAGACTGAGGAAGGAAGAAGATCAGTTCAGCTGTTCTGGTGGTGAGTTAATAAGAGTTTCTATATGTTTGTTTGTTTCAAATGTTTTTATTAAATAGAGTGATGTATGTGTCTTAATGATATTGTTAGAGAGTGCATGGTAATACATTGACAAAAGCAATGTTCGTTGATTTGCTTGGGGAGAAGAGGAAGTGTGGGTATTGGGAGCACAAAACAAAAACAACAAAAACGTGGTCAAAGCCTTTAGTCGATTTTAGGTTAAGGATAGATAGATAGACAGAATGGATAGAAGCACAAATAATGACAAGCATGCATGCAACATCCAGAGCTGAAACGCCGCGTTGTCGCTTTTGATCGTCATTAAAGTAGCTCTTTGTTTTGCATCCTCGTGTTGCTCAGTGCCGCTTTTCCTTTGTTTCCCCTCAACATCAGTTCACGATCATCGACATGCATGTAAAATATACCTGGTCTGACTTATTCGTGTGCTTTGAACTGGTTGTCATGAAGGCAACTGTGATATAAGCACACGCAAAACAAACTAGACAAAGCTTAAGGATACATACAGCACGAGGAAGTTTGCACTGATTAAAGAAACAAACGTGACAAACAGAATGGACATGAATTTATATCATTTCTGCCGTGCTCGGCTCTACTATTTAAAGTCTTTCGCTGGAATGTTATTGATTTTTTATAACGCTTTTAATAATCCGATTGATTAGCTTTTGTTTTAATCCCTTATCGCTTCCTTCCTGAATCTTGAGAGTCGATTCTCCGATTCCATGCATTGATAGTTCAGAGTCGACTCTGAATCTTGAGAATCATTTCTGCAGCATGATTCGATTCAGGCACACGTTTATATATATATATATATACAAAAGAAAGACATTTGGGTACAAACTATTTTTTACACGTCGATCAACAAAATTGATCGTAAACACAAGATGATGAAACGTGCTTGTTTTTGTTATTATTATTATTATTCTGGCCCAAGCACTATGCTGTCAGCCATATGTCGTCATGGTGTTTGAAGGGTCCTCTTGTTTTTATTATTATGTCTTCATTAACACCGTATTGTCTTGTATGCTCTAATTTACAAAGAACTCTCCACTCCAGGGGTTTCCTGCGGTTTAGTGTTCGGAAGCAATCGACTCTTTTGAATCACTGAAATCTGAATGGTTTAGATTTCGGAACGAATCAATTCATGGAGCCGACTCTTTTGAAACACTGAAACATGTATCCGAATCGAATCCCAAAAGAAGGGGAAAAAAGTCTGGATTCGAATCCTTCAGATGTGGAGGTTAAGCGCGCGCAATTCTTTGTTCTTCCAACCGACGGTAGTGACGTGTTTACCTCAAAGACTTAACGGCATACTTTTTTATATAAAAAAGACACCAAAATGCCGTTTTTCATATAACTATCTGTCTTATAATAATAATAATGAGTGTATTTTCATATCAGTGTGTGATATTCACGTGACTCCTGGAAGCTCTTGTCTCCGTCTCCACGATCTGTTTATAAAGAAGCTTCCTCGTGGCACGCTCGCGCGAGTTTCTCCGCGCGGGCGCACGCGCGCTCCGTTTCTCTCGTCTTGCATGGCAGTAGCCAGACTTCCTGTTCTCTCGCGGAAGCGTCTGCGTTTATCTTTTGCATGGTGTTACTGGAGCCGTGCATTAACTCAAGAACAAATCTGTAACATTTCCCTGCTATTATTATTGTTGTTGTTGTTATATATTATTGTTTCATTGTCTGCGCCAGGATGAGAGCCATGAATGCATCGATTCAACCCACATTCTGTAATATTTTAGGAATTCGGATCACCAGGTCAGCCAGTTTATACCAACAATCAGAGCACGAGCGTCTTGCCAGGGCAAACAAGTTAGGAGGAAGCTGACGCATTGCTATAAAAGGAAATCGGCAACAGGCTGGAACAGCTGTATGCCAGGGCTTTTCAAGGGGAAAGTAACTAATGCATGTTTTTTTTATTTTATTTTTTTTAAGTCACTTAATGTCATCATTTGAAGCAGTTGCATATTCATTCACAGTTCATGATCAAACGTTTGCAGGTCATAAAGTGAAGAAGGATGGCTGTGTGAAAGCTTATAGAAACAAATGTTCCCATAGGTCATGTCAGCACAAACTGTTAACATGTTTACAGAATACAACAAAGAACATCAATGGTGATCAGTAATTGGTGGTTGATTAATGGTGATCAACGATTAATTGTTGGGGTCAATGGTGATCAGTAATTGGCTTTTTGGAACCGTGACGCTCAGTGATTGGTTGTTGGGATCAATGGCGCTTAGGGATTGGTTGTTGGGAACACTGGCGCAATTAGCAGTTGGAGGGGCCGTTGGGAACACCAGCTTGTCCGGTTGTACACCCTGATTGATTGAGTTGATCAGTGCAATACAGTTGTTAATCTTTGACCAATAAATAGGTCTCTAGGCCACTTATAAGGGATTTAAAACATTGGCAACATCTTTGTGCCATGTGTACACCTTTATGCCAACCTTATTACGTGATGTATAACAAACATGAAAAACAGTAACTGTTTACAAGTGTAACCATGTCTGTTGACACAGAGGCGGCTCGTGCTAACTCCTTTAACACTTCATGTTCAATTCAAATCAGATGTGCATTCTAATGTATCCCCATCAAACCTTTGGACGCAGGAGTTCAGGCTTCAGATTGTGTGGTTATTAAAAATAAAGTTAATTGTCCCTCAGCATTAATGAAAGCCCTGTCTTAGTCTCCTCAGTGCACTAAACAAGTCACTGCCTCTGTATAATGCTTAAACAAGGGTTTGAGTTAGAGGTTTAAACATGCGGTATTCGCCGGAGGGCAAAAACCTACTCATTCAGAATCTGTCAGATAAAAAGCTAATGCTTCCTTATTCACGTTTTGGTTTGATCCAAAGGATTTAGATTTAACATTGAACGATCCATAAATGTGTTCGCATTTTATTCTGAACACTTAATACACTGTATATGCACCTTGGGTGAAGATTAGCCTTTAACCCTGTAGTCCTTTTGAGTGATCAATAATTGCATTTTTTTTTCCCTTTCCCTGTCTCTCTCTCTGTCTCTCTTTTCTCCACCCTGTTTGTCTTGTTAGTTTTCGAAGGTTGTTTTTTCTCCCGTGGTGTTTGTGTGGAGCGTGCCACACACCCACTCCAGAACAACGACGGCTTTTGCTTGCATCTTCCAGTGTTTCTTCTGTCAGCAAGTTCAGCAGAGCTGCAACTCATCCAGCGCCAGCGCCGACGAGCCCAGCGAGGAGAACCACGACTGTGAGATGGTGAAAATGACCAAGTCGAAAACCTTCCAGGCCTACCTGCCCAACTGCCACCGCACCTACAGCTGCATCCACTGCCGAGCGCACCTGGCCAACCATGATGAGCTCATCTCAAAGGTGAGCAAACGGGTTTGGTGATGACACACTTACACAAACGCATGTCAGTAAATGTGTACACACACTCGAATACTCAATGGCACTATTTATACTCGGTGGAATGTCTCTGCCATGTTGGCATGGTTATTCATTCGGAACGGGAATCATCAGGGACTGCCCGATACGATATGATCATGATGTCTAGGTGCCGATTCTGTATCGTGTTTTTGCAAATATCTAGATTCTATATATAATAATTTTTTTTGTTATAACTCTAAACAAACTTTGAAAATAATTATTTCCTTCCACACAGGATGCTGTGCACCACCTGTAGGATAATAGAGGAACTGCAACATTTTACCACATCAAATGTAAACCTATATAAATAAATAAAAACTATTTAATAAAAGAATCATTTTTGGAGTCAGTGTGGCACTGACTGGTGGGTTTTTTTTTTTTTGGTCCCTCCATTATGTATGCACATATTTTAATAAATGAGATGCGTTTAAAGTTATTAAAAACTAGAAAGCTACACCGGAATAAATTTCCGAGATCCTTTAGCATTAACTTCATGCTGGATAAAACATTCTTTTGCTATCAAAATTTTTTTCCATCAGTCTGAAGATCAAAATATTGGCACCCCTCGCTTTGTATGGGTTACTCATTAATAGCTGGCAAATTTGCTGTGTGTTGTTCTTGCCACGCCAAAGCCGAAACGGAATAGTTTTCTGTTCCAAAGTTGATTCGCATATTTCCAGCAGTCTTCGCGTGGATCGATTTGTGGTCGCGTAACAGTACCAGATTAATCGAGTAGTAGTTGGCAACACTAGGTGTAATACAGTATAATGCCGCCGTACTGTCTCGGCAACACGAGGTGCTAATCCATCATACCGGCTCCGTACACTCTCTGTAATAGGTTCTGAGGTTAATCCATCCCGCCGGGTTGCGTCGTTTGTAATGAACACACATCAAAGCACCCGTTCTACATCCTGTGTTTTTTGCTGATTAGGACCTCGGGCTCGTCAGGGCTGGAAACGGCTAAGCCGATAAAGCTGCAGGCGGATATGATTGCACCAGTGCCAGACAATCTCCAAGTGTAGCTCGAACAGGATCTCTCTTAAAGGAGTTTGTTTTCTCGCTCGTTGCTCCCTCGTCTCTCCCCGTTCATCACCCCAGGTCTGTGATCTGAATTTGCCTTGTTTACGACTGTAAAGAACAGATCGCGTGTTCCTTGTACTGTCTTGCAGAGCTAAACAAACCATGCAGAAACGAAAGCACTACCGAGTCTGCAAAGCGGTTTCCTGTTTCTGCGATCAGGCTAACGCGCACATGTTGTTGACCTTGAGAAGTGAGAGGTTTCCCAGCCATTCTTAAGTCATGATTCTGAAACTGCTGAACGTGCAGGAGACATTTTATTTCTACAGCTGTTTGTGAGAGAATGTTCGTGAACTTGTATTTCCAGTCTGTTATTAAAGAATGGAATGAAGTTAAGTCACCGTGTTTTGGTAGTTCGGGTCGAGCTACCTTTGGGGTTTGTGGCTATTTTTAAACCGAGTCACATGACTGAGGTTCCCAAAGCACGCCGCGGTCTGGTTGACGCAAACAATCTCAACTCCGCCCATACGCAAATCCACTTTGCATCTCTTATCGCCTTATCGTAAGTCTGCATAAAGCTAAACAAACCATATGCAGAAGGGGAAAGAATCCACCCAGTCTGAATTTTAGCACCGATCCTGAGGTTCATTGTGGAGCTAATCAGCTGGCATTTAGCGTTAATAGTTGCGTGTTGACAATCAGGTTATGCAAAGCACACCCAGTTCCAGTGCACTTAAGGAATACGCGTCCCTTTCACTACATATTCTCCAGCAACCTGCACTTTTATTAAGTGAATAGGGTGACTGCACTCGGTATAAACGATGGAGCTTTGGCTAAGAATTGGCTTTGGTCCATCTAACATGTCTTGAATGCTTCATTTATGAGAGATTGTAGAGAAGAAATGGACAGTGTTAAAGGAGCAGCGGGAATGGCATTTGAAAATGTTCATACTCGCAGTACTTGAAGTGTGAAAAATGCCCTTTGGTTTAAAAAAGACCAGTACAAATACATTCTGTATGCATGTATGATTATAAAATGCTTTTTATTATTATAGTTATCATTAGATTTGTCGTTAATTTAATTTTGGGAAATCACTGTGCACTTCACTCTTGAAACGTTCTGCACTGGTTTGTTGATTGCATGTGCAGCAGTTAAGATTTTTATACCACAATAAGAGAACTTTTTCTGGTTTTCCAGCTAAGACAAAAGTCAAACCAAAAGCAAACAACGTGCCCTTGCCAAAAAAAAACACACACACACACACACACACACACACACACACACACACACACACACGCAAATTTGCTGGAAGGAAAGGCTTTTTTTTTTCTGGGAGTGTTTACTTTTGCTTTCGACTAACTGTATACGACACGTAAGTAGCTGAACCTTGACATGTGGAATTCAAAAGGCTTGATTGTGAGAGCCAGTAGAAATCAAGAAGGTGAGATTGTGGTTTCTTTTGTCAGCCAAAAATTAAATGAAGGAGCTTCTCATTATTAAGTAATGATTTTCTAACTGTGGCTTGGCAACAACAAGAGGAAAAGTCCTGTTGCAAAAGTGACAAAGCATGCAGTTCCTAGAATGTCCACTGGGGGCTCGCTCCAAAAGTGAGCCAAGTCCCATAAACGCCAATGTTAAAAAAACTGTTTGGTTCTCGACTGTACAGGGGTGAATTGTTCTGTCACTCATCAGTTAAAACTTTATTAAGCTATAGAATTTAGCATAATTGAAAGTGTGGATGATTTGAGTTAGCTGTCTGCTATGCATCACTTTAGCTAACCAGCTAACTGGAATGGTTGTAGATTAACTTGCCACAAGAAATGTAAGAGTTGACACGGGACGACATGTAGGTTGTTGATGACGGAGTTCAATCAAATGCAAAGTAGCATATAAATTAATGTTCGTCCCCTTAGCATTTTAGCTACACTAAAGCTAAGCTAGCTAGATTGTGTCGACTAAAATAGGTAGGTTTGTTCCAACTGACACTCCGTGCCAGTCTATGCTTAGCACACGTCTTAAAAAAGATTTCTTGTGTCGTACTCCAAGAATAAAATGTCGGTTGTTTTCTTTGTCCTTTATTAGCTCACATTAGTGTGTCACACAGGTGTTTGAGAGGCACCAACATTCATTTTGAGCACTCGTTGCAAATTGCTTGATTTATGAGCTGTATGATGATCCGGTGAGGAAATAACACCCTGTCTGTCGTGTCCTGGACTCAGTCGAGGTCAGTCTGTAACCCAGGACCGGCTCGCTCCACTCAGCAGGAGGGCCATGACCTGAGAGGAATCCTCAGTCAGCATTCGGGCTTTAACTAATGCAGTAACACTTTCAGCACTTGAGAAGCTTTACAAACTCTACAGGCTGTACATGGAAATGTAATTATAGCGCAGGGTTCTCCTGTCTTCGCTGTCCATTAGCTGATTGTCACTTTGGGAAGATGATATTCTGAAGCCTGCACTTTATATCGGGTCCGTGCCGACAGCCTCCGCTGAAGTCCGTTCGGTAGAAAAGCTTCCAAGTTCAGTTATACATCATGTAGTTGTAAGTTTAGTTAAGTTGAAACAACTGACCTAAACAGTTATAGACATAAAAAAATAAAAAAATTAAAAAATAAATAAAAAACACCTCAAGACTATCCTTTCAAATCCCGATGAGGTCGCGGTTGTGCGCATGCTGGAATCCTAGCGAGGAGACACACCCCAAAGGCACACAATCATAAAATTTCCTCCAGAGAATTTCATTTTCCTTCTAAGTGGGTTTTCGTCAATGTTCTCAATGTTGTAGGTCCGATTACATCATTATTAGCAGAGATGTTATCGATTTAATCGGTTAAAAGTTAATTGTTTAAAAAAAATTTTTTTTTACAAAGTCTACAGCGATAAGTTTTGTTTTGCATGTAGTGGTAAGTTTTGCTCGATATACTATACAAAATTGCAGCCCTAATGTAATGAGCATAAATGTTACTGATCACATTATTAACTGTCAGATATACTGCTGTCTACTTGCTCGCTGCTGTTTTGTGAAGTGAATTACATACAGTTCCTGTTGAAATGCTGATTAGCTCATCCACTTCTCCTTTGAAACTTGCACCTCGGCTTAAAAAAAAAAAAGAAAAAAAAAACCTACAAAGTACAGTAGCCGTGTTTAGTCTATAGGGTGGAGCCTGAATTGAAGAAAATTTAGAAACATTTGCACATTCCACGCCATCTCCTTATCGATCCCGACATGAGGCATCACTTCTTTTTGTACCGTCAGACAGACGACTGCCAAGAATCCGAGCGAAAGAGGATTAGCCATCCTCAGCGTAGCCAAAGAAAATCTTGGATCTCACGCCGGATTTCTGGAAAAACATCAGACGAGGTCGTCTGCTGGAATGCGCGCTCCACTGCACTGCACTCAGGCATCACGTCACTCCGGCAGGAGTCCTCGATCCTCGCCGGCTTAACACACGAGAGCGTCTAGGGACGGAAACGTCTCCCGGGGTCTCCCTGCTTTAGGAGCAGAAGCGGTGATGAACGAGGACAGAAATCTTTTGTAGTAAAGTGTACAGCTGTCGGGAGGTTTGCTCTTAACTCTGGATAAGGGATCATGGAAGCGTGTCATCCTTGTGTGGACAAAAATTTGGTCGCAGTTGGATAAGGTTATTACTACTACAAGTGAGAGATTTATTTTTTTTTTTGGTCACAAAGCGCAATAGTTTAATTATCTTGGTAGTGATGGTTACCTAATGTAATTGTTGGTCTGATATTAGCAAGCTGCTTGTTCATGTCTATAGAGCTCAATAACTTTGTAGTTTTTATGTAGTGCCAGGATTTCATGCATCGAGGGAATTCAAGGTTCGACGGTAACGTTAAGTCCCGGCCCTTTTTCGTCCTCCCATCCTAGTACACGCAGAGACGGGACGCAGACGCAATGACACCGTGTTCTCAAGTGGATCATGAGGTTATGTAAATCTGCTGATGCTCATGCACAAGCCAGCGCCTCTTCCTTTCAAGGTTGAAGTTTGAAGTTTTATGTATGATGCAGTTTTTTGGTTTATCCCCCCCCCCCATCCCTCGCTGCCCTGAGTAAATCCTGCTACTGGAAAGCTGCCCTCTTCTTTCTGCCCCATTGCCCTCAACAGATTATCCACCTCTATTTATGTGATGGAGGCTTGCACCTGCAATCAGGCTGTGATTGAAAAGCCTCGGGACAAACCTATCATTGACTGTAAGTCCTCTCAGGACCAGGTGCCTGGAGTGGAAACAGTAAGTGACCCACTTGCGGCGATTTCGACAACGAAGACGGATCTCGGGTTACTCGAGCACCAGGAGCCGGGGGACAGACTGACATCGTTTTTTTTTGGTGGGGGGGGGAGCGATGAGATGACCTCAACTGGGCATGGACACGATCGGCATCTTTATCGACACCTTGTCATTATGGTTTTAAAACGTTTCAACCACTCTTACCACGCATCACATTTTAAATAATTCACAGAAGCGGCAAAATCTTTTATTCCTGCAGTGTCTCAGCTCTCGTTGTGTGCCGCAAGCAAATGATTACCCTTTAAACACACTTCAGTTTAAATAAACACTGTTACCCTGAGCAAAAAGGTTATATTTTCACTAATCGCTCAGAAGAAGGAATTTGTCGCCGGGTCAAACACCCTGAGTCCTGATCACCTCCGCACGTACCACATGCATGCGCGCCTGGAAGTGACATCATCGTTTTTGCAGAATATGACATAACAGCAATCATGGGGGGGGGGGGGGGGGGATAGAGACAGTCAGCTAGTCATGTTCTCATGTTTTTTTTGTTTTTTTTTTTTGAGCGAGCGAGTGTGAGAGAGAGCTCCTACTGTTCTTGCAACAGTTGGCACTCTTGTTCGAAATCTGGCAGCCCGAGAATGCCCTCGGATCTTGTCTTCCAGTGCCAGCATGGTAGGGAGATGGAAAAAAATATCATCTTGCAGTACTTGAGGACATTTTTACCATATGCGGCATGCAGCAAGATGTTTAGTTTCGCCGAGGATTTGAGATCAAGTGAAAACGCGGATCTGTTCTAATGTTAGCATGACTTTTAAGCTCAAAAATCTGAAAATGCTTCACTTAGGAAAGATCAGAGATCTGCGGCCTTTTTTTCTCTCAAATGTTATCGTTTCTATAGTAACGGTTCTCAGAGTAATGTCATCGGTATGGTGTCATGTGACATGATGTATTTACAGTACAAGGCCAAGACTCCTTTATGAGCAAACACTGTATATATAGTAAATAAAACCCTTAGATTCGTATCGAGCTGCACCACACTACCCTGAAGTAGATTATCTTATGTTTGTTTTATTCCGTTTATACCTCAGCAAAAAAAAAAAAAAAAGGTTAATTGTAGAGGTATCATATTGTAGTTGCGTTTAATGTCGTGGAATTGGTGCTCCACAATTAATCATCACAACAGTTAATTAAAACGTGAAATCGTGATACAGAACCGTGAAATTATTTAACCATAAAAAGCTGAAAATGAATGTTAAGTCAGGATTTTAAGTGAAGATACCTGAGGTGTAATGACCAAACCCCAAAGCAAATTTAAAAATGCAAAACACATTAGTTCCTTAGTCTTTACCTTACCTTTTACTTCTTAACTTAAAGGTCCATTGTTTTAGTTTCCCTTAAACAAGTTAACACCGGTCTCAGGGCTTTCCCCAAAGTGTGTGTGTGTGTGTGTGTGTGTGTGTGTGTGTGTGTGTGTGTGTGTGTGTGTGTGTTAGTGTTCTAACTGAAATCCCGCTCACAAAACTCAATTTATTTCACTCCTTCTCCGAACATGCCGTTTCAGTGTCTACAGTATGTGAAGAACTGAGCAAAAAACCAGGGGAATGTTTCCCTTATATGAGGTCACATCAGGGGGAAAACTAGAAAAAGAACAGAAAGTTGTTTGACCATGCACACTGAATTTCTATAAATGACATAAAAAAATTTTTTTTATAATTGAATAGGTCCCTTTAAAGACTGAACTACAGCTGGTTATTTTACCAAAGACTTTTCTGAGTGAGTGCTTTGTAGCAGAAGTGAAGCTGTAACACACACACACACACACACACACACACACACACCACACACACTAGACTCCTTTCTAAAGAACACAGCTGCTTACTACTCCTGCTTATTATTAAAGTTCATGTAAAAGGTTTGGCACTGTGAATAAATTGACTTAAAAAGGTTCATATGCCTTCTAAAGACATCTAGATAAAAAAATATATTAGTCTGGAGATTATCTGTACTCAAGAATTCATACAAAGCAATCCTTTATTTAAGGAAAGAAAGTGAAAGATCAAGATGTCGCTCGAGTTAGCAATATGCACCGACAGTGTGACGGTGACGTTAATGCTAATGAGCATACGCTATTTGGTCACGCCCTCCTAGCCATACAGCATGCACGGATACACGCGTCACAGTGAGACCGGTCGGCATTTATACAGCTTGAGTCGAACGAGCGCTGAAGCAGTCGTACGGGTCGGCGCAGAAATAAAAGTCCTGTAAAGTAGGACAGTTAATTAGATTTGAAGGGAATAAAATGTGAAAGCCACTTTGATGTGCTATTTGGTAGTCAAGGAGCGGTGCGTAATGCTTTTGGCTTGCATGCTAACACTTCTTGTTGATTTGTTTTTATTACATCATTCATATAAGTTCTGCTATACCTTGCTGAGAATGTGTGTTGTACTGAGGAAGCTAATTGCCTGAGTCATGCATTTCTCCTTAACATGACACGTCATCATGTGTGCGTGCGTGTGTGAAGTGTGTGAGGTGCTCAGGGTGAAGGAGTGGCTGGTTTCATTAACCTGCGCTAAGCCTGCGAGACCTGCTCCAGATCATCCTCAGTGGAAAAAGTAAAGCCGATTCTCAGCCCGCGTCTCGCCGCAGACGTCAACTGTCTCTCAAAGGCGCGCCGGCTCACCGCCACAGGCAGCTAGCGCTGCGGCAGTGACGACGAGGCCCGCGCGCACCCGTCTGCCGCTCATGTCTGTCTGTCGGTCAATTTATGCTGAAACGGTTGCGTTAAATCTTCACACGTTTTCAGCAACTTGCACTGAATGTGCGTTTCTGTGGAGTTAGCATAGTAAGAGGAAATGCATTAAGGGCAAGGACAGGTCGTTCCTTTCTTCAGAATTATTTCTGAATGCCCAATATTCATAACTATGTTGCATATGGTAACGTTGAACAATTCTCTTCCTTTGTCTGTCTAAAATAAATATAGTTCACGTACCATCCGGTCCACGTTCAGTTTAATGCTATTAAGGTATTATGCTGTTTCTGTTTCCTCCCCCTGCATCACTTTGCTCTAGAAGAAACCAGGCTTCAATGAGTCTGCTTGAAATGCTTACAGTGATGTTACAGCGCCTTACTTTAAAAGGGACCTTTTATGCAAAATTCACTTTACAGCTATTTTTAGATGTTCGGCTGCATCTCCAGTGTGTGTCTAAAAAAAAAAAAAAAAAAAAAAAACCAAGAGAAGAAAGTACATTCACTGCTTTTTGTCCTTTATTCATTTGTGCAGCTCTATAATGTGTGTGTATTATAGTTTACCCCTAATGTGACCTCGTATAAGGAGATCTCCTTCCCCCAGCGTGTTGCTCAGCGCTTCTGTTGTAGACAGTGAAACTGCACATGTGGAGGTGGAGTGCAATGAAGGGAATAAAAGTAATAAAAATATAGGACCTTTTAAATAAGCAGTTGCAAATCATCATTCAAGTCATTGTTTCCCTCTGAGCTTTTTTTTTTTTTCATTGTTTATTATAACATTACTTGTAGATTAAACTATTCGTCTTGGGCTGCTTACCCAGAAAAAGATGCCAAGTGATGAAGCTTTTCTTATTAAAAAAGTATTTTTAAAAAAATTTTCCATGTTGAAGGAAAAAAGCAGGTAGTTGAGCAGGACGTAGCGGTAACGGTTCACACACACACAGAAGAGAGTGCTATCCACCCTCTTCTACATACACGAGCTACGATTGAGTCCTGTAGCCATTAAGCTGTGTGTGTGTGTGTGTGAAGGTGGTTGCCCTTGCAGCAAGGACAGCAGTGATGGTGTCTAACTGTTGATGCACACAAACTCTCCCTGATCTGTGTTCTAATGCACAAAGAGAAACTAAAGCAGTCTCTCTCTCTCTCTCTCTCTCTCTCTCTCTCTCTCTCTCAATCCAGCAAGTCAGAGATGCGTCTTGGAGAATGATGAATCTTAAAACACACAGCTTAGGAGAGAGAGAGAGAGAGAGAGAGAGCGCAGGTCACTGTAGGACTCAGCTGATTTCTGATCGTTTTAATGATGAGCTTCGAAAAAAGAAGCATCTGTAGACTCCCTTTCTCCACAACATTGCATTGTAGGAAGCATAATGTACAGAGCAGCTTAGCAAGTCACCCACAAGCGCACACACATATACACACACACACACACACACACACACACACACACACACACACACACACACACACTGGCCTTAGTTCTGCACTATTATAATGTGAAGTGAATGTAATTATAATGTAAAGTTCCAGACTAACAGGCTGTTTCATAGTCACACACACACACACACACACACACACACACACACACACACACACATATATTATGAATTGATGAAATGCACATGTTGGCTCAGGTCCATAGCTTGGCAGTCACAGTTCAGTTTGACTTACCACTAAAAGAAACACCACTACTCCACTCACACACACACACACACACACACACACACTCACACACACACACTCACACACACACACTCACACACACACACACACACTCACACATACACTCTCACACTTTAACATAAACACAACCCATATATACAATGAGCATGCACTTTACATGTAGCACCTACAGTACTTTTGTTTCACTCTGTCTCTCACACACACACACACACACACTCACTCCACACTCTTTAAGATAAACAACTCCATATATACAATGAACAAAAACTTTAAAGCACAGGTACAGTAGTTTTTTTTTATATTTCACTTTCACACTATTTCTCTCTCCCTCTCACACACTCTCTCACACACACACACACACACACACACACACACTTTAACATAAACATGACCATATATACAATAAACACAAACTTTAAAGCACAGGTAGTGTTTTTATTTCACTCTCTCTCTCTCTCTCTCTCTCTCTCTCTCTCTCTCACACACACACACACACACACTTTAACATAAGCACAATGATATATATATATATACAATGAACACACCTTTTACAGCATATATAGTGTTCTTGTTTCACACTCTCTCTCACAAACACACACACACTAATTTATTAATTGTATGCCAGATCTTGGCCATGATATATTAGGAATACATTCCACTAATAGATGGATCCCCCCCCCCCCCCCCGCCCCCCTCCTCGAACACACACGCGCATACATGCACACTTTAGGATAGACACAATTATATACAGTATAACATGAAAACACAAACTTTAAAGCACATGTGTAGTGTTTTTTGTTTCATGCGCGCACACACACTCTCTCGCTCTCTCTGTCTCTAATTTATTAATTGTATTCAGCTCTTGGGCAAGATCTTGGCCAAGATAAATTAGGAATACTTTCCACTCATATCCACACACACACACACACTCTCTTCCTAATATGGAACACAAATCACGTGTGTGTGTGTGTGTGTGTGTGTGTGTGTGTGTGTGTGTGTGTGTGTGTGTGCTCCCTCTTTGTAAGTTAAACTAATATAAGCCTATCAGAACATGCAGGTGATGTTTTCCAAATCTTCAGCTGTCCCGTTTGGGGCGTGTCTGTTCCCGCCCGCTGTAGGATCAGGTTCCAGGTCGTGGCTGACAGAAGTGGAACCGCACGTGGTTTCCTGCTGGTGTAACCCATGTGCTTCAAGATGAATAAATATGTTATACGGGATGCTTTTCTGCTCACCATCTTTGCGAAGAGTTGTTAGTGTGGCTTTCCTGTCAGCTAAAACTAGTTTGTTCACCCTGTTCTGCGTTTCTTCTCGGAGAACTGCAGCTTAATGGAGTGAAAAATTATGATTTCTGGAAAACTCGAAGCAACAACGGTGTCATAGTTGATGTCACTGTGTTTATTAGCGATCGATTCAGTGATGTTTCGTGGTTCTTCGGTGAAAAAATTAAAAAAACTAAACATTTATTATTATTATTTTAATTTTTTTATTTATATATTTTTGCTTTGAGGTGGTAATGGTGCTATCCCTCTATAATCCTACAGGTGGTGCTCTAAACTGTTCACAGGCAGTTTGTCTAGAATCGTAACAAAATCTGAAGGGAAATTTATAGAAATGTATCGTGATATTTATAGAATCGCAATACAACTCGAATCGTTACCTAGGTATCGTGTTAAAATCGTATCGTCCAAACCCCATGTTTATATTGTTTTTACTGTTTTGTATTCTAAAGCTTCGTTTAAACAGTAAAGGTCTCGTATTTTAGCAAGTTAACATGTCTTTGATGTGTGTGAGTTAATACTCCAGCTTAAATACTCTTCAGATAATGTGTTTTTTTTTTTATTGTTTTTTTTTTTTACACACATCAATCTCCTGTTAATGGGTTACTATTGAGTCACACCCCTCCTGAGAACAACAGAGCTGAGCAACAAGCTGGGGGAGAGTGTGTTCTTATATGAGGTCACATGTGACATATAAAAACACAACCTTCCCCAGCATGCTGCTCAGCTCTGTTGTTCTCTGGAGGGTGTGTTCTTATATGAGGTCACAATAGGGGGGGATTCTAGTTAGACAAGCCAGTTAAATCTACCCCCCCCCCTTATTGTGACCTCATTGTGAGGTAATCTAACTGGCTTGTTATGCACATGTACATATGTTATGGTTGAATGCATTGGGCTGGACTTTATTAATGAAGAGCATTTTCTGAAATAACTCATATGAATGAATTGTATTATTATAACTCTTATTCTCTCTCTCTCTCTCTTTTCACAGTCATTCCAAGGCAGCCAAGGACGAGCCTACCTCTTCAACTCAGTGTGAGTTTTCAACCCACATCCTCCACATCAACGTTTACACACCTGCCCCTGAAATATGCCCTTGACCTACTCAGCGTGCCGAGACCACTTCCCCGGGCCGCGCGAACGTATAAATTCGGTCGCAGACGGAGGAAAGGCGTCGGGTTAAATCTTCCGAGGCTGATCGGTTGTGCGTCACCACATTCCTCACAGAGGCGATAGCTTTGGGCCAACAAAGCATCAGAGTCTCAGCGTGATGTACGAGTGAATACATGATGAAATTTACTTAGCCTTTCACAGAAAGTAGATTCCTCCTTGTGTTTTTGTGTGTGTGTGTGGTTGCTAAGCCCAAACCTCTGCAAAATTCTATTTTAGAAACAGTATTTATGGCAATGCAGCTGCTGCTAACTGGTGCCTTGCCCTTTTTTTTTTTTTTTGACACCGACCCTGACAAGAGAGTTCTTACTCTTCCAGGTTCGCTAGTCCAGTTACTGATTTTCCTAACATAAGCCAGAACATAAACTATTTTAAGAATCACTTCTGGCTAGCTACTAACACTAGTAAACAACGTGGCCCGTAATCCTCCAAACCACATCTGCTCCTGCTTTAACAGTGCTTTTGGTAAAGGCTCAGTGAAACACTCTGAACATCGCACTATTGACAGATGAATTAATCTTTCTCTCTCTCTCTCCGTTGTCTCTCAGGGTGAACGTGGGCTGCGGTCCAGCGGAGGAGAGGGTTCTCCTGACAGGTTTACACGCCGTGGCAGATATCTACTGTGAAAACTGCAAAACCACTCTGGGCTGGAAATACGTACGTTTTTTTTTTCTTTCTTTCTTTCTTTGTTTTTCTCATTTCATTTCATTCCTAGAATCCTTGTTCTTGATTTAAAAAAAAGACACATGTCGAACC
The DNA here is from genome assembly GCA_011419295.1 of Clarias macrocephalus. Taxonomy (NCBI): domain Eukaryota; kingdom Metazoa; phylum Chordata; class Actinopteri; order Siluriformes; family Clariidae; genus Clarias; species Clarias macrocephalus. The sequence goes on from JAAGKR010004068.1 coordinate 29,774, forward strand.
TGGTTCTAATTAAAAATAAATAAATAAAAAAAGCTTTTGAGCTGGGCAACTTGGCTCTATGTATATTACTATTCGGAATATGTTTTTCATAAGGATCTACCTCTCACTGCAGCCACGTCTTTAATAAGATATAGTTCGAAAACGAAAAATTTAAAGTAAGAAACCTTAACCATGGTGACGCTGTGACATGATACGAGGGCGGCCATCTTGGACATTTTGTTTTTCCATAAGCACAATTTGATATGCTTAACATGATCCTGTAGCTCAGCGATTTTATTTATTTATGGACGGAATTACATGAAGATTTGGGTGTATATTCCTAACAAAACTATTCAGCTCCTTATGGGACATAGAAGGTAAATGACAACAGACATATCGGATGGACATTGATGGATCAGTGGTAGGTTTGTCGCCTGCTATGATTGGGGGTTCGATTTCTATACCCACACCGACAGCCACCGTACCGGATTCAGTACCGGTACCAGTCCTGGATAAAACTGAGAAGGTTGCATCAGGACGGGTACCCGGCGTAAAACCTTGTGCCAAAGTTGTTTCGGATCCGCTGTGGCGACCCCTCGCTAAAAGACTAACAAGATTTACGAGGAGATGAAAACAGGAAAGGAAAAAAAAACTCTCTTGAGAAGAAAATGACAATTTAAAAAATAATTATTGTAAAACTGTTAGCAAGCCTCTGTATGAGACGAAGTCCCTCCTTCCAGGCTATGATTGGTTAGAATAATTCATTCTCATCTACGATTGGCTAGAGAACCTAGAACAGGAAGGTGGGACTTGAATCATTGTGGTGTTAGTGCAGTTTACCACAATGTTTTTATTTATTTATTTATTTATTTATTTTTATTCATTATTATATAAACCCAGTGTCACATTTTATGTATAATAAGGGGGTTTATAGATAATGATGAGGATTATTGAAATAATAAAAAAGATTAACAGCAATTAACAGCAAAACTGGTAGCTTGCTTTCTGTGGCAAGCTTGTGTGAGGTTAAGAAATCCCGCCTATGCTGTGCTATGATTGGCTACAAGAATTCAGTCTCGTCTCTGATTGGTTTAAAACCTAGGGCATGAAGCGAGGATAAAAATCAAGCTTTAACCACAGTTTAAAAGAAGCTGAAGTATATGATTGAGTTACTCTGGGAATTTTGCAAGATTCAGCAATAAAATGATTGTTTTATTCATCTACATGTTTTTTTAAAAAAATTTTATTAAGGATTACTTTTTTTATTAAGGATATATATATTTTTTCATTTAAGACAGATTTTTTTTGACATAGACTTGTCATTTTTCTTCTTCTTATGTTAAAACAACCACATTAGCCCTGTGTTATTTAGCTCGTGTGTTAACCTGAAAACCGCCTCTCTAACTGCACTGACATCGTCTTACTGTGCGGTTGTCCCAAAAGTGCTGAGGTGTGAGCGGATTCATCTGATCCCCGCGCGTGTGTTCATTTATTTATATCCCTGATATCTTGTTTCTGAGCTGGACCGTGTACTAAAGGCTGATGGATTAGTAAGACAGGCAGTTTCCAAATCCTCCCACTGCATGATAATGGAGAACAGGCAATGACACCATCAAGTACACCATCTGTAACTGGATTGTGTACTTCTCCTTTTTTTTTTTTTTTTTTCTCCTCCAGCAGATAGATAGTTGGAGCATAGCTCGAGAGATGTCTCAGAAGACAACATGATGCTAGGCACTTCCTGCCTGATAGGAGCCGATTTAAATACAGACGAGGGAGTGCGCAAGGCTGGGATCGTGTACAGAACTTAGCCGATCATGTGCTAATTCTTTGTGCCTTTTTAGAAATACAATGTCAACCATCTAGAGCGGTGCCGGAGTGTCAATCAGGATCCAGTAGCAACAGCTGGGCTTCAGTTGGATCATACACTAAATCATACTCCGTAAGAGTTTCTGGAGGCGATAAGTAACACGATCGGGTATCAACATGAAGCGCTGAAGTGTTGTGTATTTACTCTACACCGATGTGAGCTGTCGTATCAATCTTATTTCTTAAAAGCTACTTTTTTATGTTCATCACAGAATTTGATTTCTAGCTCATAGCCACTTCCGTTCTTGGATTTATCAGTGTTTGTTATTTAACTAGAACAGCGTGTCCTGAAGTGTTTGAATCCTTTTATACAGTACAATTGCCAGAGTGTATTTAGTGTATTAATAAACAACCCGTACTTTTTTTTATCATTAACGTTTAACGTCATGGAATATCTCTCTGAAACGAGATAGTTCCTCCTTTTATCGCTTTGTTTGTTGTTTCTGCATCAGCATCATTTTAATCGTGCTTGGATTTAACGAGGAAAAAAAAATGCAGTTAAATTCCTGAAAATCTTCCACCGTTGCTGCGCTGGCACTGACGACTCCTTCCAATGGTTACTATAGAAATGAATAACGGTCAAGTCAAACCAGCCACTAATGCACTTATCCCAGAGTTTCACTAGGGCTTGGATGAAGTTTCTCAGTATGCCAGCCAGAGCCATGCTGTGGAAACGCTGGCCTCCCAGGAACTCCTTAAATCCCCCAAATATTTGGAAATGGTTTGGAGCGAGGACAGGACTGTAGTGGGATGTGGCAATAACTCGTATTCGAGTTCCTGCCCCGGATCAGATGTGCCACGCGCTGAATGTTCATGATTGATTTCGCAACTACGTAGCCACACCTTCTGACCAATCAGATTTTGAGACAGAACTAACATACAGTCAGTGATTATCTTGTTCTGTCGTTTTTTTTTTTTTTCCATTATGTTTTTGTTCAGTGCTACACGAACGTCGTCACACCTATTTATGTCAAATTTAACTTAAATAAAGAACGGCTGCTCGGCGCAGCGAGGAAAATTTCAGTAGTGGCAGATTTGTTTTGTGCTTAAGGATATGATTAAAATTAAACTGATGCATGTGTCAAATGTAAGAGCCAGTTTGACACTTTTAATAAGTTGTAATGAATTTGCTCATTGAATTTTTCTGTTTCTCTCCTTCTCTCACACAGGAGCACGCTTTCGAGAGCAGTCAGAAATACAAAGAGGGAAAGTTCATCATCGAGCTGGCTCACATGATCAAGGACAACGGCTGGGAGTGAACTGCTTTCTGCTCAGTGACCTTTCGGGCCGCTGTGTAGCGGACTTTACAGAATGACACCCCACACATGCACGTGCGCGCACACACACACACACCCATACACAAGCACCCAACCTACCGATCTGCCATCACCCATGTGATTTACACCCCGACACATTGCGCCAGTGTTCTAAAGCTCAATCGGAGTGGCGTTATGGAGGGATGCGGAGCAGCGGATGGAGGACGACGACGGCAAGATCTAACTGGCCCCTCGAACTGGTTTTTGTGTCACCGGCACCTGTCGTGAGCACTTAACAGTATCCGGAAGAAGTTTCCTGGTTCCTCTTTTAATTTTCACACTGTGTGGCGAAGCGAATGACGACGTGTGTGTGTGTGTGTGTGTGCGCGCGCCTGTTTCCTGTAGGAATCCTTTCTGACGGACTGATGTTACTGGTTAGCATTACTCCCAGAGACAGATTTTCACTGAGCATGCTCTTTTCTGTGTTAGGATGGGGTCGGGTGGGCTGAACGGGGCGGGGTCAGGTCTGAGCAACGTGAAACGTTTTATTGGGGGTTTGTAGAAAAAAAGGGGCGTGGCTTATGTAGCAGTATCGCAGGCCCTATCGGACCAGGGAGGGATCGAGGGTGGGCGGGGTTTGAGCTTTGCAGTGACATTTTTTTGTATTTATGATAATATCCCTATACTTTATCTATCGTATTTGAGATTTTTTGATTATTCTCCCACCTTCCTCCTCAGATGACTTCACTGTGCAATTATTTGTGCGCCCCCTCCGGTACAGTTCGTCCCCTGTCTTTAGCTGTAATCGGTGCTGTAGGCAAGATCATAAAAATAACGTGTTGCTTTTAGTGTTGAGGTGGCATTTGTGGCAGGCTCCATGTTTGCATCAGTACTATAAGTGAACTTGTGTTTAGTTTTATTTTTAATTATTATTATTATTTTGTTAATTGCTGTCTGAAAGGCACTGGACAGCAGGGGAAAACTGACCCTAGTGTCTGTGATCCACAGCATCACGTCCTTTCTTCACCTCATTTCTTCTCCATCATACATCAGATTCATCGTGTAGTTTTATTGAACTTTTTATTTTTTTTTTTTTCCTGATCATCCTATCACGCATTTTTCGGACACGCGTCAGCGATCGCGTGTGCGTTTTTTACTTGAATGCAGTTATTTTGTTTTTGCACTTTGTAGAGGCTCTGTTCATGGGTTTAGAGGCAAAAAAAAACAAAACTTTCAGTCCAGGTTCTGGTGGATGATTGTAGCGTTGGATGAACTTCAGGGTCAGGTGATTGCTGGCATGATCATCTCCCTCTTTATTTTTTTCCCTTTCTTTATTTCTTTCTTTCTTTTCTACACAACTAGACATTCTGCTGCTTATCTTTTGCTTCTATTTGACAAGTTGGCAAATTAAACCGTAACTGCATTAACACTAGAGATTTGGCCAATTTTAAGAAAATTAAGAAAACAGATAAGAAGCAGAAATAGTTTCAAGTGAAAAATAAAAAAAGAAAGAAAATCGAAGTAGTGCGAAAACGACGTATTGCAAAAGAAATTTTAAAAAGTGCTGCTATTAAAAGAATGCAATCCGGAGCTTTCACTTTATACCTCCTGCACTTTAGCTGTGTGTGTGTGTGTGTGTGTGTGTGTGTGTGTGTGTACGTGTACCTCGTCCTCCTCCGCATCTTTGCCTCTAAGCATCATGAACCTCACGCCTCTCCAAAAGGCCAAAAAGAGTAATCTCTCCCTTCCCTGTTGTGCAGCGCATGACTCCGCGATGATCAGATTTCCTTCAGCGACTCTACACGAGACAGAAAGAACCTCATAAACCAGAAGTTTTTATCCACTTTAAAAAGAATACTATATTCAGAAGCGTTAAAACGGTCAGATATTTTTGTTCTTGTAGCCGTAGCAGGCGATATCTCAGAGCATGTATTACGGGGTGGGGACGGCGAGCGGGCGGTTCCAACAGGAAGGGGCGGGCTTTCTTCCAGTAGCGAGTGACGGAGATTTCTATGGAGTATAACTCGACAGATTGTTATCTTATTATTGCAGAAGTGTTTTTTTTTTTTTTACTTTCTTGAATCAGTGGCAACCCCGCACGAGTTTCTCACATTTATCGCCAATAAGGTCAGTCGGGTCACATGACCTTTTCGTTTTAATCAGCCGAAGTCAATGCAAACAGGAATAGTCGTTAGAGATCCTACTTGAAAACAGAGTTACAGACAAGATATTGTCCCTGTCTCAGATTTTGTACATAAAGTTACATATTTAAGGTTTTATACATTATATATGATATATATACATACATACATAAATATTTCTACTGGGTTAGTTCCTCTACTTCCCTGACTTGAAGCACTTTTGTTCACTGTACCTCTAGCTTTCTGTACGTTTGTGTGCGAGAGAGACATAGAATGACCGAATGTAAGGAGTTTTTTTTTTTTTTTATGTGTGTGTGTGGTTGGTTTAGATTTTTTTTTTCTCTTTCATTCAAATGTTGTTTTTTTTAATTATTATTATTATTTTGTATTCATCTAGCTCCTTGCTTCTTGACTTTACTTCCTTTCGTTTGCCGTCTCGTAGCTTGTTAATTATTAAACAAGGCTATTTATTCGCAACCTTACGGCTTGCTCTGCTGGTTCTCTCAGTAACAGTGTGTCTTGCTGGTCCCGGTTCAGCGTCGAGCTCAGCGGTGAGCTGGATTCACCCGCAGAAACGTTCGCAGCAAACGTCGACCGAGACCTGATTCTCAATAAACAAACAAACAAACAAAAAAAAAAACAACAACCATGAAAAAATTTCCGAACCCAAGCTGAAGATGAGCGAGACCAGTGTCACTGCTGTCAGTACGCAACCATGAATGTGATCTGCTGAAAACTCAAACCAAAAAGAAACATTGTGCTATTTTATTACTTTTTTTCTTCCATCTTTTTTTGTTTGTTCTGAATCAGCAGCTTAGTATTGTTTGATCTTTTTTATTATTATTATTATTATTATTATTATTTACATGTTAGTGTTTGTTGAAAAATAAATTTCCTTCTTTCTTCCCCCGGCTTTGCCTTCTGCGTTAGTGACACTGGTTTCAGCCCTGTAGTTTTTAAAGCATCACCATTATGCAGAGAAGGTTTGGAAGAGTTACTTTTCTTAGGACTGTTATACAATAAGGTCTGAAGCATGTTGTATTTATAAAGGCTATATTAATTCGTGCCTGTTTTTATTTTTTTCTCTCTCAAGGCAAAAAAAAAAAAAAACAAGCATTTTCTATTCTTTTTTTCTTTTTTTTTTTGGACTTGATTCTGTTGCTTTGCATTCTGTCCAAGTGAAATGTCACGTCTGTTTTTCACTGTATTGTTAACTATCAGATATCACAATAAAGCTTAAATGGCGTTTGAGTTGTCTGGGTTAATTATTATAATAATTTTGTTGTTCCTCCTTTTTTGATGATCAGTGAAAATTGCTGTTAAAGGAAATCGATCAGTGGTGACGATATGATTTAATGCTTGTTATCAACCGCTTTCAAATAGCTGCACGTCCTCGTGTGTTTTATTCCTCTTATACCAGCGTACATACCCTGCCTAGCCGTATGCTACAATTCAAGATTCCATTGTGCAACATTAGCTTTGATTACGGTGGCCAGTTCATGTGTGAAAATGATTCCACATGTTCCCAGAAACACTTTCACACACCGAGTCCTGAAATATACCCGTTCCATCAGAGAAAAAAACTCCATAGATGTGATCATTCGGGACATTCAGGTCGTCAGCCGACTTCACTTTATTGCCACATAACGTTGCTGAATCTCTTCTTAACTTTAATACACTCTTAACCCAATTCCAGTACAGTCATTTAAAATCTCCTTAATTGTTTTTGGTGCTTCATGAATGATGCAATAATTTGATCCCTCTGAAGTGTTTTTTTTTTTTCCATTTGTTTTTTGACCAGGCTGTGACTGGTTTATTATTTTTGTTTTTTATTAATGAAAAAAAAATTTTTTTTAATAGTGTATAATATTTAGATGGGTCTCCAGTGTGCATGTACAAACCACGGGAGTAAAATTGGCCAGGGTTTAATCAAACAGGCCAGTCAGAGTTCCCTCTCATGTGACATCATGTAAGAAGATCGCCTCACCTGGCTTTGCACTTCTTCCAAGGAAGGGGTGTGGCTCAGAAGGGGCGTGGCTCAGGAGGGGCTAATTTACATAGACATTGAAACAGCGCATTTGGTGAAAGAGTTTGACCTGTATAAAGATCACATATTTTTATATATAGTTATATATAGTATAGCAGGCATTCAAACAAGTGCAAGAGTCAGAAATAAACTGAAATAAACCCAACAAATACACATCATTGTACAAATTTATTAAATAAAAATAAAAAAAACGAAATGAAGCAAAAACTTAACATAAAAATCGAACCCAAATTCCAAAGCTCTGACACTAGAGACTCCTTCCATGGTAAGTAAATATCTTCTCCGATAAAACATCAGCATATTAATGATTATATATTTTATTCCATCATTTCTCTTCTATACCGCTGATCCTGCACAGGGTCTGGAGCCTATCCCCCGAGACTCTGGGCACGAGGCGGGGTACTGTACACCCTGCACAGGCTGCCAGTCCATCACACTGGACACAAACACTAAGGGCAATTTTGGAACAGCAGTTATATCTTTGGAAGGAAACTGGAGAACCCAGAGGAAACCCACCAAGCACGGGAAGAACATGCAAACTCCGTGCACACAGACTCGAGGCGGGAATCGAACCCGGACCCTAGAGGTCAGTACCAACCTCTACGCCACATGCTGCTGATTATATATTTCTCCTGGTAAAATGATAATGATTTTGAATCTCTTACGCAGGTCTTCTTGAATGAGATGTTACTATAGAATCAATAATCTATTGGAGCGACAGCATTAATAATTAATATATAGATGTTATCGAATTATAGTCTGCACTACAGTTGGAGCTCCTCTTATAGGAAAAAAAAACTTCACTTTTTTTTTTTTTTTTTTTTTTGTAAATATGGGCTAAAAGGAAAAAACTTGAAATTGAGCATTCATGGAATTTTCCAGTGACTTTAAAAGTAATCTCTGTAATGCATGCGTGATTACCATGGAGTGCAATTTTTTTTGTACTGACTATTGTTGGTGAGCACACACACACACACACACACACACACACACACACACACAACTCATTACTCAAATATTTTTTTTGTATTTTTTTTAAAAACTCTTTTCTCAATACAGGGAAATTCTTGTCTATGTTACTCATGCATACACCACAGATGTCTTGGGAAAAAAAAAAGAAAAAAAAAGCTGGCATGGTTCTTTTACAAGCTTTCAAAATGCTCTCTTGATGTTTTTCTTCAGTCGATTCCTGGAAGAAACTCATCTCTTCACTAAATACAGTCTGACCTCCTTCACCTCCGAAGCCAGACAGGAGCTGAGCGGCTGACGTCACCCTGCATCCGCTGTTTAATGCGATCAACTCGTGGGTCAATGGGCCAAGCATGCAACCTCTGTGACACAGAACACAGGTACAGGAGGCTGTGTGAGGTGCATCGCTGGCGATTACATGTCGCATTACAATTTCCTCCAGTGGATCTAAGAGGCCTGAACCTCTGATCTGATCTCACTAATGCTCGTGTCGCTGATCGCAAATCCCCAAAGCTACAGTCCGAAATCTAGTGGAAAGCCTTCCCAGAAGGGTGGAGCTCATTAGACCAGGAAAAGGAAATTCATTCTGGTTCACTGCCCGGCTAAAAAAAAAAAGCCAAGTCGTCAAAATTCAGGTCATCAGCTGAATGATTTTTTGCAGAATAACGGTGCTGAGCAACTGAAACAACCCCAAACCTCAACACTGCTTCCAAATTTGAATAATATTCTCAGCAGTTCTTAACCCAATTCCAGTCATTTTAATGTTTTTTTTTTTTTTTTTGCTTGATCCAGGACAATGATTAGACTCTTAGAGACTTTTTTAGCCAGGCAGTGTAGCATTTCAATTTAGTGAGTTAATGACTAGCATTGCAAGACCCCACACATTTTACTGACCTTGCTTGCTACACATATACATCACTCACTCGCTCATCTTCTATCCCACTGTATCCTGTATTCAGGGTCACAGGGGGCCTGGAGCTTATCCCAGGAGGCATAGGGCACAAGGCAGGGTTCACCCTGGACAGGGGGCCAATCCATCGCATAGTTCTCCACCAATATCGTGATATATTTGCATAAGAATATCTCCGAGCACTTAATAATTCTGGTGCTAATTCACTGGTTAATCCTCCTATTACCTTCGAATTTACTAACAACTTTTATGCTTGGGGCCAATTTGACCCCAGCAATTTAAACCTTCAGAAAATTATCATAATTAAAATAGTTACTCAAGTTTATGAAATCACTGAATATGAAACAAATATGTCATATCATTTATTTTGAGACTTGGATAATAGGAGGGTTAAGCTGATGTCACAGGGATGTGTTGTTATTGTTAAAACAGGGTTTTATGGTAAGCTACTAAAATCTACCTCACCGTTTTCCAGTTAACAAATTACAATCAATCAATCAATCAATCAATTAATTAATATTAATAAATAATGAATTTATTTATGAATAAATAAATCTCCAAGGTGATGGGTATTTTGGTTTATGGGTAACTGGTAACCAGGAAGAAAGAATTCCAATATAACTAGCTATATAAGTGCCTGTTTTTAGACTTAGTTAAAAGGTGAAAGATAAAAAAAAAAGTGATCAGCTGTTATCAATGTAATCAATGATATTATCATTTCAGGTCGAAGCCTATGTACTGTACATGTCCGCCTGCAACAAAGTAACTTTTTTTTAAAACTGTAATCACACAAAATTTAGTTTGGTGTTACAGCATGATCCTGGATTGGTTTCCACTGGATTAGTGGCTAAATATTTGGAAATGACACAAAATGAACCTAGTTCACAGCAAGATTCTAAATCTACTTACTTGAGCAATTGGCTTGTTAGTAGCTGTCCAGACAGTTTTGAATGATGATGTGACAAAAACTGTCTGCACAGACAGGCATTTTTTTTTCTGAGACTGATTTCGGGTCCCCCAATATATGAAAGTGACCAATGCACAGACACCATCTTTTCTTAGCTGCTGTTGTTATACCATTATTCATGAACGTGTTCACGTTACTCAGAGTGAAATCAACAGGATTCCTGCGGAACTTCAGCTTTGCCACTTAAACTCTAAGTGATGTTAAACCTGAAGAGTTCATACACACTACCATGACTACAGACCAGCTCAAACCCTCTACAATACTGAAAAGAAGTCAGTGTTGCTTCGAGAGTGTGACGGAGACTCTACATCGCAGTGTGTGTGTGTGTGTGTGTGTGTGCAGCTGGTGTGAGACGTGTATTTTGGCATCCCAGGTTTATGTACAAGGAAAACTCTGGAACTGGACCACCATTCATACTATTTGGCCTCCAAGGTTCTGTTTGAACTTTATGTAAACACACACACACACACACACACACACACACACACACACACACACACACACAAGCGCCTATTTGTGCACTTTGACCCTATTAAAGGACTTTATATGGCTGGTGTCATAAACCACACTTAGCAACTTTTCCTCTCATTAAAACACAACCTCCCGCCTTCTGCGTTAGAGAAACAACAGATGCTTTGTTTCAGATTCTCGGGGTTACAATACGTTACCTTGTGCTCGTGTAGCACTTGCAGAAGTGGCACGGCACAGAGCGAGAACACGTGGAAGACTTAGTGTAAAAATCAGTCAGTTCTCAGGGTGTGATTTCACAACATGGGATTTTTTTTTTTTACTTTACTCACTGTATAGAAGCTAAACTATAACGTAGAGCTCATTTACAATACGCAAAGATGCAGCTTTTTGTAGGAGTAGAATAGGGTTTGATAGGATTAGGACTATACGAGTGTTAGGGCTTGATAGGATTAATGTTTTTGTTTCAGTAACTGCTGCACTAATGTCTCCATTAGGTACTGTATGACCTCACTGTAATGGCTTCATTCCAGATCAGACACACACAGCACAGATGATGGCTAGATAAGATGTCTCACTCAACCAGATCACACCTGATCTCTCTCTCTCTCTCTCTCTCTCTCTCTGTGTCTCTCTCGCTGTCTCTCATTGTTCCAAGAATATTCCATGGTCTCATGGCAACTGTACTAATGGTGGCGCCTGGCACGGCAGTCGTTTAAATGTTGAGCCTAATGGACTGACCGGGCCTTCAAACACACACATGTAAAGGAAGGGTGTGTGTTTTTCCGGTGTCACAGAAGTTCCCTGTTTCCACTTTCAGCATTGAATGATTTATAATTGGGACTTTCGGGAACACAAATCTTGTTTTTTTTTTTTTTTTTTTTTAAATCTGAACTAAACACAAAGGGATCCACACACTCCTGATGGTAAATGCAGCTGCACGATCAGAGGGCATGATTTGATCAGTTCCAGTCTGGTGGCTTTGTCTGTGCCAGTCCATCATCAACTGCTGGTTTTTGGGTGTTGCTGATGCTTAGTCATGCTGGCTGTAATGGTGTTTCCATGGAGACTCGCCAAAAACCAAATTGTTCCCTGAAAAAAAAAAAAAAGGGACACCAGAACACCAGCGTGCTCCAGGGTGATGATCATATTGTCAAAGAAAGAAGCTCAATTTTTCATCCATTACAGGAGAATTCCTGTGTCCTTTATACCTCCTTTACAACATCTGTAGTGTGTGGGGGATTAATTAAAGTGAATATAAAACATATTTTAGCCATAGATTTGTACCTGATGGGACATCTTTTCCAGAGAGGAAAATAGTTGCGCTTGTGTTGGTCTGATCACAATTTTTATATATATATATATATATATATATATATTAATCCAAATCCAAATTATGTTGGAATTATTGTTTTAACTGTACTGCTCCTCTATTGGAAAGTTAGATAAAATGACAAAATAACAGCTTTAATAACAACAGGAATAGAAGAAAGACAACCTCGAGAGACATGTGGCTCCGGGATTAGCACTATCAAGGTGCTTTTTTTTTTTTTTTTCAGATTTAGTGCTTTAATTATGCTTCACAAATGTGTTAATTAAAACATCCTGCAAAAAGGACTGTTCATTTATTCATTTCGACAGCTGCACTGTGATCATGTGAAAAACATGTGACTTTGCACTTCAACATATTATGCTCTAAAACATGATATTGTGAACAATATGTGATCCCACATGAAAAAGAATTAAGTAAAAACATTAGCAAAAAAAGAGAAAAAAAACTACACCCAGTACATGTAAAGTGTAAAAAAAAATAGTGATAGAAAATGCTGTGAAAAAACATATACTACATGTGAAATAGAAACAACATAAGCTATGTGTAAAAATAACAACTAATGACATATAAAACCAAACTAAATACATAAACTACAGCTGAACAACACAACGGGTTAAGTGTTAAAATAAAACACAAACTATGTGTGAAAATAAAAAAACTAAATAAACTACAAGTTAGAAAACAATATAACTGCAGATGAAAAAAAAAACACACAACATAAACTACATGTGAAAATTAAATATGATCCATGACACAACATGAATTATATTTAAAAAATAAAAACGCAACATGAAAATAAACATAAATCACAAGTGAACATAAACAGTACAGACTACATGTGAAAAGAAAAATACATGAAGTACATGTAAAAATAAAAACACAACATGAACTATAAGAGAAAATAAAAACTCAACAAAAAATACAAGTGAAAATGAAACATGATCAACACAACATGAACTACAAGGAAAAATAAAACTACAACAGAAAATAAAAACACAAACCAAACTACAAAAATAAAAACACAGCATGAACAGACTACATGTGAAAACAAAAGCACAACATGAACTATGTTTAAAAATAAAAACATGAACTACAGGCGAAAATTAAACCACAACATATGTTACCAGTGAAATAAGAACAGAAATTAACTTACAATTGAAAATAAAAACAACACAAACGACAAGTTAAAATAAAAACACAACATAAACTACGGTATAAGAGAAAATGAAACATAATCGACACCACAAACTACAAATGAAAAAACACAGCATGAGGTATATGTAAAAATAAAAACACAGCATAAACTATAAGAGAAAATAAAAGCACAACATAAACAAGTCAAAATAAAAACTTTTCTACATGAACTACAAGTGAAAATTCAAACGCAACATAAACTACAAGTAAAATAAGAACACAACTTAACTTAGAATTAAAAATAAAAACTCAACATAAAGTAAAATTGAAAATAAAAACAACATAAACCACAAGAGAAAATTAAACACCCACCATAAACTACAAGTGAAAATAAAAACAAAACATGAACTACAAGTGAAAAGAAAATGTGAACTACAATTTAACAATTTAATGCAACATAAACTACAAGTTAAATAAGAACATAACTTTCAAGTGAAAACAAAAACAAATTTAAACTACAAGAGAAAATTCACCCCCAATATAAAAATTTTAAATAAAACATGAAGTATGTGTGAAAATAAAACACAAACCGAACTACAAAAATAAAAACAGCAGGAACTGTTTCAAAATAAACATAAACTACAAGTGAAAATAAAAACATTACAGACTACATGTCAAAATAAAAACACAACATGAACTACAGGGGTCCGTTCTTCGTACGTCGCTAACTCAGTAAGCTGGATTTGATTGTTGTGGATTTGACCTGATCTTAGATTGTTTTGTTCTTCGAAGCGAATCTCGCGCTTGCTGTCATAGCAACATGTCCGTAAGCTTTAAGCTACTCGGGAGCAGGTTTATTTCATGTAAACAGGATTGAGGCTGCGCTCCTGCCGGGTTATGATTGGTTGAAATGGCGAGGTCACATCTGATTGGATAAAGAGCCTGACTGACACAGACTGACTCACGTGGGAAAAGAAAAGTATCTTGCATGAATATATGGATGGATGTATTTAAACATATACATGTGTGTGTGTGGTCATCATTCGTGTGTTAATCTCCGTGTGTGTCTAATCATATGTAACATTCTATCCCCCGATTGCGTCTATATAAGTGGAGGTAATTTTCTCAAATCTGTCTCAGCCATGTCTTGTTCATTTATGAGAGAGCAACCGGTTACTGAAGGTGTCAGGATTATACGCAGAGTTTTTCTAATTCCTGGTGTATTGCGTGATAGACAGGATCCTTTAGCATGACAATATACTTCTTACTAGACTTGTCCTTCTACTTCACTTTTACACTGTAAACCCGATTAAGTTGGCAAAACTCAAAATATTTGAGGTAATAAGTTACATATTTTTTTAAGTAATGATGTTTCCAATTTTAAGTAAACAGAACTATCAATATTTGAATTTGTTGCAAATAAAGTAAATTCAATTTAGCGCTGGAACCAAACCCGGATCTGTCGCATGGCAGGCGAGACACCAACCACTGAGCCACCAGAGCGCTTTAGATTTAAGTTGGTGGAACTTTGAGGTGACAGTTACTGTTACTTAAGTACTTGAAGATGACTTAAAATATAACATTTGTTCAGTTAATTTTAAATGAATACAAATAGGATTTGAATATACAGGGTGGGCCATTTATATGGATACACCTTAATAAAAATGGAAATGGTTGGTGATATTATATACACACACACATATAACATGTAACACGGGCAGCACTCACGTATTTAATAATTATTTTTATTTTTAATTATCTTTATTAAAGTCTGAAATTCTGCACAAACCTCTAATAAAAGCTCCGCTTGAGAAAAAAAAGCTGCTCTTTTGTCATTTCGTCAACCAATCGCAGGGGTTGTGATCAGTGTTTCTACTGTCGATGCATGTCGCCTTTTAAACAAACGCACGAACGCGCAATAATCCTAGACAACTCAATCCAGCGATACTAATCATCAACAACAGGTGTGTCGTAGAACCGAATTAGCCGCATCGTAATTAGCGCGATGATCTCATCTTGTCAATTCTGTCAATTCATCTCGGATGTTTCAAGCGACGTACGAAGAACAGACCCCAGGTGAAAATTAAACCACAACATACAGTACATTACAAATGAAATACGAACACAAATTAACTTGCAATTGAAAATAAAAGCACAACATAAACAAGTCAAAATAAAAACACAACATGAACTACAAGTAAAATAAGAACAACTTAACTTACAATTGAAAATAAAAACATAAACTACAAGTGAAAATAAAAACCAAACGTAAACTACAACCGAAAATTAACACCCAACATAAACTACAAGTTAAAATAAAAACACAACGTAAACTATAAGAGAAAATGAAACATGATCGACACAACATGAACTACAAGGGGGAAAAAAAACTACAACTGAAAATAAAAACACAACCTGGTCTACAAGTGAAAATTAAACCAAAACATACACTACAAATGAAAATTAAAACGCAACATAAACAAGTAAAATAAGAACGCAACTTAACTAAGAATTAAAAATAAAAACTCAACATAAAGTAAAATTGAAAATAAAAACAACATAAACCACAAGAGAAAATTTACACCCACCATAAACTACAAGTGAAAATAAAAACAGAACAAAACTACAAGTGAAAAAAATGTAAACTACAAGTGAAATATTAAATGCAACATAAACTAACAGTTAAATAAGAACATAACTTTTAAGTGAAAACAAAAACAAATGTAAACTACGAGAGACAATTCACACCCAATATAAAAAAATAAATAAATAAATAAATAAAACATGAAGTATGTGTGAAAACATGAACTACAAGGAAAAATAAAAACTCAACATGAATGATGTGAAAATCAAAACAACATCAGTGTTGAAGTTTACATGCCTTGGCTCTGATGAAATGTTTGAGAAAGTGGAAGAAAATGGAGAAAGAGAGAAAAAGAGATGAGGATGTGTTCGTCCATTTTACCGAAGCTTATGATTAGTGAAACAATTATCCATAATTAGTGAAAATTGTTTGCGTGGCTCATGAATGGATGAAAATATGGTTCTAGCGCTTTGTGTGTGTGTGTGTGTGTGTGTGTGTGTGTGTGTGTGTGTGTGTGTGTGTGTTAATGACACAGAGTCTGTCAGACTTCCTGCAATTACTCACCTGCATCACAGCATTTATTGTCTTGACGCACAGCACTGTTCCCTCTCTCTCGTTCTCGCTGAAATGTCTCCTGACCTATAATTTGAAAGTGTTGCCTTTAAATATAGACTCAGAATTTCTTTCCCCCGTGTTCACGTCTCACTTACTGCACCGATACACGTCCGTGGCTTCAGCATTTGGCCAAAAAGATACTATAGAAAGATAACCATACAGCCATTGTTACACAAATTCCAAATGTCTTTGATTAGCATAGCTAGTTTTCTTAGCTTTGGATTCTAGCTATATTAGCAATCAGGACAATTTTGTTAGCATAGAACTACATGTAGCTAGAGTTTGGGGTCTTTCTTGTTACTCAGTAGGGTCGAGGCCGTCACAAATAGCAGCCATTTGACTCAAAATGCAGTAAACAGAACACAAACCTGTTAAAAGCTGGAACTAGCATCGATTCATTCAGTCGCAGCAGATTTCAAGAGCGTCTGAAACTCAAACTAGCTGCATTTTTGCGATCCTTATATTCCCATGCTAAGTAAAGAAATGGCTACAATTCACACAATGACTTAGCTTCAGATGCTCCGCCCACAATCGTGTACAGTGTCTAGTACATTTTACTGTAGATCCTGAGCATGCTACACGTTTCAATTTCTTAAAGCAGCGATGTGACTGCCGTGTACCTTTTCCAGCGTGAAAGCAAACATTTGCGCGGTGGGTTTTCAGACCACTGTATAATCACTCGACTGAAGAAGTTGACATCATCCCATCTTTGAAAGTTAGTCCAAATAAATTAGTGGTGAGGAAAGACATTCCATCGCGAGTATGTAAACAAGCTACAGGAAAAGACTGGTGGTTGAGTGCCAGTCAAACAGCGCGTTCCAGGGTACCTAAGTGGTTCTTGCTCATGTTTAGTGATGAGAAGATCCAGACCCTGGAGTGAAAGCTAGAAATCTGGTTCATCTGGTTCACCAATAGCTGGTACGAATGGCATGGCTAGAAAAGAAATGGACAAAAGGATCTGGGTAGGAAACCACTGTTAGTCTGAGAGGCAATTTGCTTTTGCAAATACAATACAATAGAGTTTATACTGTCACTGCTATGTGGGACCAGCCAAACCTTGTCCCCAGAGTTGTACTCGACATTTTTACAGAAATTTACAGAAAAGCATCAAACTGTGTTGATTGATGCAGGAGCTCTTTATGTGGTGACACAAAAACCTATCAAAGATACATATTACCACCTTAACATGCGCAACCTAATTTTAAATATTTATATTCTAAAATGATTTCACGCGAATACCGTATGAAGGTCGTTCAAGTCAAAAAGGGACTTTTAAAAGAACTGATTAAAATACTTCGAAGACTTCAAGTACAGTATGGTGATGAGACTCTTAGCTGTAATGAAATGTTTGAACGGTGCAAACGTTTTTAAGAATCGATTGACGATCCCGGCTGAACTCTTTGGAGCCCACTGCAGTCGTTCCCGTGAACATTCTGCAAGTAGAACGCCTGATCCTTGAAAATCAATGGATAACTTGTCGCCAACTCGCATAAGTGACACAACTGTTTGAATGAGTGGCATTTTTTTCTGCACTAATAGTTGGACCGAACACACACTCATTCACCAACACCACTTGCACATTACAG
Source organism: Clarias macrocephalus (assembly GCA_011419295.1). Taxonomy (NCBI): domain Eukaryota; kingdom Metazoa; phylum Chordata; class Actinopteri; order Siluriformes; family Clariidae; genus Clarias; species Clarias macrocephalus. Next base: position 47,632 of record JAAGKR010004068.1, read on the forward strand.
GAACTCGGCTGGGAGTTATTGCCACGTCCCCTGTACAGTCCTGGCCTCGCACCAAGCCATTTCCACATATTTGGGCCTTTTAGAGGAGTCCCTGGGAGGCCAGCGCTTTAGCTGTGAAGCAGGCAATCCGAACATACTGAGAACACCAAGCACACAGGGATAAGTGCATTAGTGTATCAGGGGATTATAGAGAGAAATAAAGGGGGGGGGTTTACTCTCATAACTGTGTTCTGTTATTCTGCACAATCAGAATTCCTGGTTTGACTCGAACGCCCTTCGTTTATATTCTAATTCCTTAAACTTCTTGCAGATAATACCTGATTGAATAGATACTAAAACCAAAAGTCGTAGATGTGCAAACAAAAACAGTTCTGAGAACTAAACTAGAACTAGAACTAGAATGGGGACCTGTCAGATTAAACCAGTTCTGTGACTCAGAACCGTTCTCAGAACTGTTTTCTTTAGCGCCTTTGGCTTCCGGTTGTAGAATTCGATGCAGAAACAGATGCCCCCCTGCATCACATTGAGGACACACACACTTACACTAGTGACCCATATGATATAATGTCAAGCGCTACTACAATTATGCATAAGTATTTGGGTACAGGAGCACACTTCATTGATGAAGATTGGTGTGCATTAAGATGTGTTTGAGAGTGTTAATGTTTTACGGTTCACAATGACATGAATATTCCATCCATCCTTTTAGGAACCTCTGTAGTCCATTTTGACTGATCAACATTCACACACTACGAGCAATTTGGGAACGCTAATTAGCCTAATCTAGGTGTCTTTAGACTGTGGGAGGACACCAGAGTACCTGGAGGAAACCCTCCAAGCACGGGGAGAACATGCAAACTCTATCCACACCGGCCCGAGAGGGGACTCGAACCCGGACCCTGGAGGTGCAATCAGTTTTTTCGTCTATGTACAAATGACGCAACTGATCTCGCATGGTCATGTTTTCTCAAGTTAATTTCTTTAGCTATAAGCTTGCATTACAGGTTAGCTCATTAGCCTCATAGCGTCAGTCCACAATTATATGCGCTAATGTGTTTGTTGTGTACATTTCCTTTTAAGATAGATTTCTTAAAAGATTTTTTTGCATTCAGTCATTTGGCACTGTAGCTCTCAAAGTTTTTCCCCCCTCAACGTGCTGTGGAGCAGCATTTCACACACGTTCACACCATGGTGGCATTGTATAACACAAAAAATAACACAATAACATCTGCACTGTTAGTCGGACACAGAGCCAAGGAATACAAAGTTAAAGAGGACACGAAGTACCAGAGCCAATAGCCGTGTGTTTTTGTTCGTATATCATGTTTTTATATCTTAGTGGAGACAAAATGTCCTCAAAATTATGGCATTGTCTTACGGTTTATTTTTAACCATCTGACGAGTCCCCATAAGGAAAACATATTTCCTCAGCTAAACGTAAAAAGAGCCAAAATGTTTCTGTTCAGTTCCTGAAGTTAAATTAAAATCAGATTTTGATCTGGTCCCAGCTTCACTGCGATAATATTAAAGTCCTCACAAGCATAGTAAGACAAAGTGTGTGTGTGTGAGAGTATAAAGAAAGCTGATTCAGCCTGAAGTGCTGACGGAAAGAGAGAAAAAAAACCCTGTAATGCAATCAATACTGCACACACACACTAACACAGTGAGAACACACACCTCAGCGCATATCTTTTCTCCTCCACACATTAGTGAATAGTGCAGCATTGATTCCTGGTCATCCTCACGGTTATTTTTGGAAGCACAAATCAAAACCAGAGTTCGAGAGTAAAAACAGGCTCTGTTCGGCCCTGAGCCTGAGTCTTCAGCAGGAGGATTTTCCAGAGAGGCTTCTGGTATTACTCGAAGACTTTCAACAGCTCTGGCCTTAACGAGTCCTGCGTCACTGGACGTCACACACGATGAGACGGGCAGGACCGTATAAACGCATTACTTCGAAATTCGAACATCTGTTTACATGCCGCTGTTTGGCTTTTAAAGGAGGGAAAGGCGATTTTATGACAAGGGCTGGTAGGAACACTGACATGTTTAAAAGAAGTTTTTTTTTTTTTTTTAAATAGCTGAGGTGGCGTTCAAGTCAAACCGGGACTTCAAGCTTCAATGGTTATGAGACTCTTAGCCGCAGTAGAACATTTAAATGGTTCAAACATTATGAAGAAGACCTGTGAATCTGTGAATGACGATCCCGACCGAGACGGCTCAAAGTCGTGACCATTCAGTGACCGTCGGATTTATCGATGGATAAACTGTCGTGAACTTGCACAAAGTTGCACACAATCATTCACCAACACCACGTGCACATTACAGGCACTCAACTCAACTGGGAGTTCCTGGGAGGCCAGCGTTTCAGACAGGCAGTCCGACCATGGGTCCTGAGAAAACTTTATACAAGCACTAGTAAACACTGGGATTAATGCATTAGTGCAGCGGGAGATTGTATAGAGAAATAAAGAACTCTCGTAACTGTGTTCTATTATTCTGCACAATCAAAGGTCTCGGTTTGACTTGAACACCCCACAAGCACTTAATAATTTTAGTTATGCTGGTTTGCTATATACTGTAGATTTACACCTTTCTTGCAATATTTTATAGGAATTCATGCTCAACTTGCACACACCCATCAAACCAGCAAAGTGTCTAATCTTCAACAGTCGACTCTCGTACCTCATACTGTACACCTTATATGGGTTGCCATGATTTGCGTTCTGAGATGCTTTTCTGCTTAACACGGTTGTAAAGAGTGATTATTTGAACGACTGTAGCCTTTCTGTCAGCTCCAACCAGTCTGGCCAATCTCCAGACCTTCACTTATCCATTAACATGCTACCATTTCATTACCATCATTTCGTTTAAAACCCCAGGAGATCAGCTCCAGTCCCCGTTTTAAGTATTGCACTGCTGTCACATGATGAGTCCATGAGCGACCAGGTGTACAGATGTTCCTATTACAAAGGCTGCTTCAAAGTGTTGAGCATTTTCCCAAAAATATAAATGCAAAAACCAATTTCGATAGCATGCTATTGTAAAGTGGCGTGTAGTGAAGCTCGACTCTCAGCCCTCTCGTGCATTAGCGTGTCCGGCATCTCTACCACTCAGCCATCATGGTTATTGTAAGAAATTATGTTTATTTCCTCAGTTTAAAAGCTATTTTCTCTGTCCACTTATCTCTGAGTCTCTCCAGAGCCCTCATCAGTCACTGTTATATAACTCTCTCTCTCTCTCTCTCTCTCTCTCTCTCTCTGTGTTGAGTCTTTAGAGAGCCGGGATCCACGTCTCCACGATTAAGATCTTAATTAATACCCTGTACGCACGAATGAAAGAGTGTGTGTGTGTAATTGAAGAGGAAGACACAGATTCAAAATCAGAGATAATTACACCTCCGAGACAAATTTTTTAAAAAAAATGTTACAACATGACTTTCAGACTAACGGGAACTGGACCGGTCACTGCGTATCTGATTTTGCACAAGGAGCAGATATTATTTCCGTCTGCTTTCCGTTAATATAAACGCATCTAGGTTAAATCACAGCTCTGTTCAATTCTCGATTCTGTTTGGTCAGAGGGGTGTTGATGAATTTTCCGTAACAGCAGCACTGACAGTGATTCCGGCCGCGACAGTTACGCTCCTCTAGCATGTTAGTGCTGCCGGAGTATCAGAATGAAGGAATGATTTCATGACATGAGCAAAGTTTAAAAGGAGAGTAATTGTGAGTTGATGGAATTATTGTTTTTTTTTATTTTTTTATTGCATTTCTGGAAAGAATCAAAAATTTCAGGACTTCAATTCAGTTCGATTTTATTTTATTTGTAAAGCGTAAAAGCGCTTGACACGGTCATTGTCGCAAAGCAGCTTCACAGAATCAAAAGAAAATGTGAGAACATGTGTATGAATCAGAATGATCAGATTTCAGAACTTCAAAGGCAAACAGGAAAGGTTTCTGAACAGACGAGTTTTTCACGCTTAAATATATCAAACTGGATTTTTGTCTTATTACCCTCATAAAAAAATTGTCTGACGGCCTTTTGTCTTTTTTTTGTATTGTCCATGGCTTAAACAAGCCAATTCAAATTTCCCCCCATAATATGACATCATATAAGAAGATCTGGAGGGGCGTGGCTCGGCCACGGTAGATCATTTACATAGACACTGAAATGGCATGTTCGGAGTAGGAGTCTGAGATGTACAGTACTGTGCAAAAGTCTTAGGCGCCATATTATCTGTAGTACAAATTTTGTTATACAGTGGAACCTCGGATTACGAGTAATGTGGTTTACGAGTGTTCCGCAAACCGATCAAAGATTTTTAATAAATTTTTAATCGGAAACCGAGCAAGTATTAGTTTACGAGTGCCGAGTATCATATATCACGCATGCGACTCTTATTTTGACACTGAGTGGCAAGTGGATTTACCCATAATTGCGCTGCGGGAATTATGGGTAATCCTATGTGTGTGCGTGCGTGTAATTTGATACCCACACACACTCTCTCTCCCCGGCTGCACACACATGCTTTATTTACACAGAAAACTCAGCTCTGTCGCGATTCTTTTCAAAGATAAGGTGCTGGTTCATTTGTTATATTTTATTTTTTACTTTACAGCAGTGATTCCGTTAGTATGCGCACACGCGAGTATCATTAGAGAGATTTTTTTTCCCCTGTTAAAACAGTGTTTGCATTGTGTATGTTAGTTGTGAAACTTAATATGCAAGGTGTGGGGAGGGAGGAGGAGTTTTACTGTTTAAGACGAGGCGAGGGGCGGAAACACTTATCTGTCTGGATTTATTTATTTTTATATTAAGTGCAGGTTAATTTGTTTTATTTTCACTTTATATATTGTATTCATTATTTTTATGTATTTATTGTTTTGGCCTGTAGAACGAATAATTTGTGTTTTCATTATTTCTTATGGGAAAATTCTATTTGGTTTACAAGTGTTTTGGAATACGAGGCCACTCCCGAAACGAATTATGCTCGTAATCCAAGGTTCCACTGTATAAGTTTATTATGTCTGCATTATTATGTACAAGACAATTCCCTACAAAGATGCACTAAAATTAATGAATAAATAACATTACAGAAGAATATTTGCATGTCTGTAAAGAAAGCGACATATTACATGACAGTCTAGTTTTCACATGGATGTAAAAGATCAATAATGTCGACTCCTGGGTTTGGCATGGAAATAGAAAGGAGCGAGTGTGACGAAGTTACCAAAAGGACTCATATTCTCCAGCACGCCCAGTAAAACCTAACTGCAGATAATATGGCGCCTAAGACTTTTGCACAGTTTTTTAAAATAAAATGCCTTATCTGAATAGTATTTCATCCGGAGAATTAACACACACACACACACACACAAACACACAAGCCCTTTTTCCAGGTGAACCAGGCGCTAGTTCATGTCTGTGGTTCAATAGCGAACCTTCAAAGAACTGGCTTTGTTTTTCCAAGGGCAAGTGAGTCACGTCATTCCGTCACCATATACAGTACGTCCATGTTCACTTCTACTTTCAGCAAGAAACAGTGCAACAGCTATGGCGAACTTCTACATGTTTTTGCAAGAGTTCTCCTGGCTTTATCATTACTAGAAAGCATTTGAGCTATCCAGCAAAGTGTTGGTGCCTTCATGTCTTCTTGTGCTTTTGCTGTCTGAAAACAAAGAACGGGATTGAAATTAGGCACCGGCTCCGAACTACAGTAGCTCCGGCACCGCCCTGGTAGGATAGGGGTCACAGAGACTTTGTGGCAGCTCTGAGATCTGTGTTAAAGAAAATGTGAAATGATGGAACCTTTAAGTCATACCTTTGTTTGTTTTGAGGAATATTAACTATAACTCTGAATGGATAAAAATGTATGTGTTCTTTGAAAGCTGAATTTCCGATTAGAAAAAGATCCAAAGTGGAGTGATGTCAGATCGCATCCCATCACATCACCTTGTTGTTTTTAATTTTATTTCTTTTTTAAACTCCTCATTTTTACGAGACAAGCGTAGTTGTACGAACTCTTCCTGCCTGGATATTACAGCGTCATCCATTTGTACTGAAACGAGTTAACTGAAAAACACGCAAGACGTGTGGATCAGACGAGACGTTCGGGACTGAAACTCAGAGCGAATCCCAGAGAAGTGTCTTCATTTACCATTTACAGAGTCTGTGACGCTGTGGCCCAGTTTTGTCTCAGCTGAGAGTTAAAAGAAACATGACACACTGAAAGGAAGGGGGGGGGGAATCACACACACACACACACACACACACACACATTCACTCGCTCACACTCTCTTTCTCTCTGTCTCTCGTCTAGAGGAAATGTTGAGCATCTGAACATGAAGTGACTTAAACCCATGTGCACGTAAACACTTTCAAAACAAACACGTGGCGTTTTTCACACAGTTTAACCACACAAGCGGTTCAAAGCCTCAGCTGCAGCAGAACAGACACACTACTGCACACACACCACACACACACACACACACACACACACACACACACACACACACACACACACACACACTCAAACAGTGGTGCACACTGGCACAGTTTTTTTTTTTCCCCCGAAACCAGGCCAAGATGTGAATTTAAAAGGGCATCATGAGGACGCACACGTCTGGTTCCTTTATTTGTGATTTTATTCAGCTTTTCTCGTCCTGCTGCATTCGTCAGACACACATCAGCCGCAAACAGATAAACATTTCATTCAGCTGAACTTAGTATTTGCTTCCCTATACTGTACATGTGTAGCGATTATTCTTTTTATTCAATGAACAAGGCGCGTTCAAGTCAAACCGGGACTTTTGATCGTGTGTTCTTCTGTACATGTCGATCATTTTAATGCCTTCATTAAACAGAAATTTCATCAGAGGTCCTGGTTTGACTTTGTATATTATGTAAGGAATGACATAATACTCGAAAGGAAATACCATATACCATTTTACTGCAGTTATACTGAAATAAAACACGTTGCTCTGAATCTATGAGACGAGTTAGTTCCTGTTAACTTATCACAGCTATAAACAGTTGTTCCCTCACCATCATTTCCTTCTCTCTCTAGGAGACAAAAAAAAAAAAAAGCTGACTGTAAGATTACAGTGAAACCGGAAAGCATGAACTTCTGCAGCCTGAGAAAAATCATGAAATATTGTGAGGGTTACAAAGTTTTTTTTTTTTTTTTTGAGACTTTCTTGCTAATTCTAACAACAATAAAAACATTAACAAATACAGATTATATTTTCATTATTAGTTTCATGAAATTCTTTTAATTATATTTCATTATTATTTTCTCTGTTATATCATCAAACTAGTGGGAGTACCTGTCGTTTGGCGATTAAAGAGTTTGTAAATAGTTTAAAGGTTGAAGCTGGGGCCTCCGAGTGGCTTTCAGGGCCTCTAAAGCGCTCGCCCTATCATCAGGAGATCGCGAGTTCGATTCCCGGGTGGTGCTGTAACCTCTCGCAGCCGGGGGCCTAGAGAGAGCTGATTGGCCGAACTGTCTCAGACGGGAGGGATGAGAGGCACTTAGTGCTCCCACATTAATCACGGCTCGACAGCCGGTCTCTACAGTGGTAGTAGTAGCCTTAATCTGGGAGCCCCCTAGTGACGTGGAGGAATTGGACACGACTAAATTAGGGAGAAAATCGGGGAAAAAAGAAAAAAGCGAAAAAATAATCTGATCAGTGATGTTATTATTATTTCAGGTTGAAGCCCAGATACTGTACATGTCTGTCTGTCTGTCTTTCTGTATGGCAGAACTCTCCGTCTAAATCATTAATCCGAAGAAAAATCGAGTATCTTACGCGCCCACTAAGTTGTACTTCTTACAGCGTCAGTCAAATACACTCCCTGTTCGGTAATCGAAGAGTGAATCACAGATGAGAAATTGAAAAAGTTTTGTCCAGCGTGTTAAAATTCACTTATACCACTTATACCAAAGCGTCGTTATTTCAGTAAAAATATTTGGTTACGCGTTTCTAATTTATATCTATTGGTGCAGGTGTTTCTTTACATTGAGCAAGTAGCCTCAATTAGTAGCTTATTTTAAAGCAGATTATTATTTCTGGCACATAACTGTTCATAACATCGCTTTTACCCAACATTTTGATTTCACTCATGGTGCAGGTTAAATTTGAGGCAGAGATCTAAGTACTGCAAAAGTCTCATTCAATTCTTAATTTGACGTTTTGTGTGACGGACATATAGACGCACAGAAATGTTTCTTAGACTTTTTCTTCTTAGAAATTTTCTTGTGATATGTAATGGATGCAAAACTTGTTTGTAGTTTACAGTGTGCTTTTACAAAAACAAACAAAAAAAATCCAAATAAACAAAAAACAAAACTTTCCCTATTGGCCGGGGCAATTGAACGAGCCGATTAGTTTTCCCCCTTTTGGGGGGTTATTTAAAAAGATCCCCTCGGCTGCATTGCTGCTCAGCTATTCTTTGGAACAGACACTGAAACGGCGTATTCGGAAGAGGAGTGAAATAAAGGGAGTTTAATGGATGAAAAAAAAATGCATTATCTATTTCAGTGGTATTTCAGCTGGAATATTTACACACACACACACACTTTAAGGAGCCCTGAGTTAACTTGCTAAAAAAATAACACAATATGGGACCTTTTAAATTAACCAATGAATTAGGAAGCCAGTCCACAATAAGCAGTTTTGTGTTTATATCAGCTATAAGGGGCATCAGTGCCTTTGAATTTTTATAAATTTTTATCTGGAATTTGATGCATATCCTTTGTTAGTATTCAGGTCTTAGACAGCAGCATGTAAGCTTTTTTGGGGATTTGATTTTATAAGAAAGAACGACTTTTTCGAGTTAGAAAAGAACTACAGTACCATGCTGCTGTGTTTTTAAGATCCTGCTCACGGACGTCTCACAACTGAGTCAAACCTACATAATTCAAATACATCAAGTCAAATGTTGTAAACTACAACTATATGAAACAGAAAGTGAGCAGCCAGAAAACTTAAAATGAGGGAACCGGTCTGATCTGATCTGCACGATTCCGGGGACGCCTAGAAAATCACTCCGTAACAAGCAGCACATTATTTATGCAAGTTGATGTTTTGTTAATGGCTGTATTTAATGTTATTAAACTGAGCTTAACCGGTAAAGAGGCAGGAAAAAATCTTAATTAAACAAATAAAAAAATAATAAATCATGGATTCATTCCTCTAATTGCAATAATTACAGTTTTCACCTCTTACTGTTTCCGCACTTAAACATCGCTGTGCATATTTCTATTAAATCTGAAGAGGGCTACGGAAGTGTGTATCTGTGGCACGCATGTGTATGTATGTATGTGTGTGTGTGTGTGTGTGTGTGTGTGTGTGTGTTCTGGTCTCCCTGCAGTGCGTCTGCCAGCTCCATTAGCCTTTAGTTCTGCAACTATTCAAGTCTGCTGATAACATCATTGCAACTAACCCATAACTGAGTCACACACACATGCGCGCGTGTGTTTTTCATTTCTGTCTCAAAAAAACAAAAACAAATTTGAGATCTGACGCTCATTTCTTTTGGACAAACAGTTTGTTTTGACAATTTGTGTCCCTGTTTTGACAATTTGCGTGTTTGTCCAAAAGCAAAGAGCGCACACGAATATTTCATTGGACTGAATTCAGGTACGTATTCGCCAATACAATCATTTCTGTCCAGAGTTGCATTAACTGTTGGCCCGAGATCCTGAACTAAACAGGTTCCAAAGATTTTCATGTTTGAAAATGATTCCTAATGTTAACAAAACCTCTCTTTCACAATTTAAGTGCTGGAATACGGCCGTTCTACCAGAGAAAAAAACTCCATAGATAACAAACGCCGTAAACTCGGGTTAAACTTCTAAAATTTGAAAATGGTTAAATTTACCCTTTATTTTAAAACCACCTAGGTTTTGGGTTCCTGTTGTGTCACCAGGGTGGCTGTGGCCCCTCAGGGCGTGGCTCTGTAGGGTGTTCTGGGACCAGGATGTTGGCAGTGGAACCTTTGAGGACCCCTGGGTTGCAGAGCGGGGCCATTCTATCATGGCCAACTTTGACTTTTTTTTTTTTTTTGCAATTTGTGCTGCATTGGCTTTTCCATAGATTGTGCTGGTAGGCTGGCCTTTGGTCCCCACTGGGATGGATGAGCCCATGGTCCAGTAATCCAAGTGAAACCTTGGATTGCGAGTAACCCAGTCTATGAATGTTTTGCAAGATGAGTAAAATTTGAAAACAAATTTTAACTTGATACACGAGCGAGGTCTTGATATACGATACTACAAATACGCTTTGTCTGCCGAGCGTCATGTGATCACAACTGAGCCAATGTTTTTTTCCGTTTGTGTTTTGTGTGTGTGTGTGTGTGTGTGTGTGTGTGTTGTGTGTGTGTGTGTGTGTGTGTGTGTGTTAGAGAGAGAGAAATCGTCCTACACAGTAGCCCCCCTCCTCCACCTCCAGCTACAGTTCTTTTCAAAGGTAAACTGCAGGTTATTTTGTTTTATTTTCACTTTATATTTTGTATTTATTATTTTTATGTGAATAATTAACTGTAATTAATTATCCATCAATGATATTCAATTTACCTATTTAATGTTAATGTTATGGCTGATCACTCTAATTTGGGAAGTAATGCGCTCCATATTATTTAAGCATTTATTTAGCATTACTAACCAGGCTGTCTATGTTGTGTTTTTTTTATTATACCTGTACACTTCTTGTGCATCTGTCTTTAATAAAACACTCATTAAGAGTCTCACGAGGAACTAAGAGCAAGCACACACAAGCATTATTTCAATTCTCATCAGTCGGATTGGAAGTTTTCTATGAGCAGACGTTTATTTAGGGAGTCTCCGTTGCAAACCCCAGCCACTGGGAGGGGAGGGTTGTGCCAGGAAGTGCATCCAGAGCGGAGCAGCAGAAAGATTGGAGTCTCCAGTGTCAGAGGTTTGAATGTTCAGAGGTAGAGTAAAGCAGAAAACGCCAGGCTTTGTTTTTTGTGTGTTATAGCTGCTATAACACAAGTGAGAACCGGAGCAAATGTTAAATCTGGCTATAGATTGATTAAATCTATTTATTAAGTCAGAGTGTGTAATGGTTGATAAATTTCAGTTTTATCCAGCGAATAAAATACGTCTTCATCCTTTAACAGGTTCTGAAACACGTTCAGGTTGTCAGGTGAGAGAACAAGAGAGAACGCTTTATTTACAGAAATCTCTGACATCTGACAAACATGTTCAACAAAACATATTCTTAACCTCACTCTATCTCTCTCACACTCACACACACAAGCACAAACACACTGTACAGCATTTCTGAAAAGCCCACAGTGTATAATTACAAGGTTTGTAATCCACTAACGAGGTGATGGCTTAAACGTTCATCAGAGATGGTAAAGATGTTCCTCCATAACTCTTAGCTGTTTCCTGTCCTGTCCTTCATAATGATACTGTGGAGGGAAATAATTACATGTTCTCTCTGAATGTGTGTGTGTATGTGTGTGTTGAGCTGGACAGGAAGCTGTTTTCCTGGATGATGTCACAGCTGCACAGCATCCCACGCGCCTCTCGCCGAGCAGCTCTCAACATCGAGCGTTACCACGGTGACAGTGCTGACGTGCGCTCTGGCTCGTCCACTCTCCAACACACTCTCACACGCACACCCCTACCTCTACCTGCCTGTATATGTGTGTGTGTATGTGTTTCATCCTGTCTTTAAGCACAATCTTAGAGGCAGAAACGTCATCCAATAGGAGCGCAGAGAGATGAGGTCACTTGTAAATGGGATGAGCTAAATCACTCAGATTTATAAAACACTCCAGCTGGTTATCACATATTGTTCTCTCCGTCTCCCTCCTCTCTCCATCTTCTTGACACACACACACACACACACACACGAATACAGCTCCTTATTAAAGCAGCCTATAAAGGAACAGTCTGTACTAAACCTGTCCTAGTCCCAAATTTTTTCAAGATGCGTTAGAAAAACAATACCGGCTTACAGGAAATCTCTCTTTTAATTTCCAATCAGATATCAGTCTAATCCCAAACTCGAACCAATCTGTAACCGAATCTACATTTTTGATGCATGTTTTGGTAAGTCATTAGAGTCAATACGGTAAACATGCAATGAATGTTTCCATTCATTTTACAAGTTTCCAACCGAGCAATCCGATTGGACGAGAGGCGTTCCATGAGTGGTGATAATAGACAGGAACACCACTTGGATGTTTAACTACATGCATCACTCCAGATCACGGGTGCGCTAATTACACTAACTATCAGTGAAAGTAGATCAGTATTGAGGAGAGAGCATCTGCCTGCCACATCTGATAACATTATTTCATCTTAAACAACACCGTGTCTCCTTAATAACTGCTTCTAAGTTGCTCCAAATCGCCTCCGAACCATCTAATTAACCAGATGGTTAATTAGATGTTACTCAAGTTTCTATGCATGTGAAGGCAGGCGAGGGAATACGGTATAATATGGCAATATGGCAATATAGTGTACAAGGCTGAATCCCAAATCGCTCTCTAAGCCCTGATCAAGGGCACTACTTGGTGTATGGAACAAGACCTTGTGCACCCTTCATAGCACACTAGCTTTCCATTTAACGCTCTTCGGAATTCAACCCTGGAACTCGGAATTTAACCGAGCTGGTATTCCAAAGTGGGATCACTTTCAGCAAGAAAATAACACATCTGGTAACGTTATTTCATCTTGAACAACTCCATGTCTCCTTAATAACTACTTCTAAGTCGTTCCGAATCGCCGCCGAACCATCTAGTTAACTAGGAGCTAACTACATAATACGTCCATATCGCCAAATGTATTCGCTTGCCTGCCTTCACATGCCTATGAACTTGAGTAACATTCGTCCGCACTAATTCATCCCAAAAGTGTTCTATCAGGTTGAGGTCAAAACTCCCTCATTCACGTCTTTATGGACTTTGCTTTGTGCACTGGTGCGCTGTCATGTTGGAACAGGAAGGGGTCTTCCCCCAAACTGTTCCCACGAAGTTGGGAGCATGAAATTGTCATTATGCGTCATTTGCATTATGAGTTCCTTTCACTGGAATGTTACATGAATGTTATCACCAGCCACACAAGTCGATTGAGGTCCGGGTTCGATTCGCACCGAATACCCAAACCCCAGGCACCGGATGCAGAGCAGGTCTCAGGTCCGATAAAATGGGAGGGTTGGGTCAGGAAGTGCATCTGGCGTAAAACCTGTGGCAAGTTGTTGTGTAGATCAGATGGTCCGCTGTGGCGACCCCCCTCGACGGGAGCAGCAGAAAGACCAACAACATCGTGTAATTCAAAAAAGCCAAAATTCGACACAATGCAGTTTTAAGCAGACATACTGCACTCTTTACTCTCAAGGTGGACTGTCAGGCTGAGTAGTGTGCAAGAAACCATCTATGAGCCAGATTGCTGCGTGAAAACACTAACACACACACACACACACACACACACACACACACACACACACACACACACAACCTTCTCAGTTCTCAGTTCCTGGAGTGAGAGCTACAGTCAGCATTCTGGATATGTATCAGCTATGTGCCTCACCACACACACACACACACACAGTCAAACCCCCATCAGAGACTCAGCAGCCTCCAAGTGGGCAAGCGGAAGGGGGGGGGGGGGGGTAGGAAGAGAGAATTGTCAATCAGTCCAGGTGTGTTTGTTTGATGTCTGTTGTTTGCTCCTTCAACACCTTATCAAAAGCAGGGAGGATGGAGATGATGATGATGATAATGATGACGATGAAGCTGCATGGTAAACAATAAACACTAAAAACCAGAACTACAATATGTCTAATAGTTAAAGTAAGAGTGTTTCCACACACACACACATAATATGATGAGAGCTGGGATTGGGACGAAACAGCTGCGTGTCCATAAGACAAACGGTTGTTAGTGAGACTAATCCAAAAATAAATAAATAAATATTTTTTTTTACCAGGCAGGGTATAATAATAAATGTTTAACATTAAACACCTGATCCTGCACTTCCGCTCACATATTGCTTCATCCACTTGTTTGATGCCCAGCCTGTACAGTAAGTAGCTATTTTACGTCTTACGTTCTACGTCTTACTTACTGTATGTCTTTCTGGTCAAATTTTCCACCTTTTTAGCAATTTGGGCCTAATTGTGGTTTTATTGTAATTGAAATGTGATCTCCATAGATGTGATAACCTGGTTATTCAGTACATTCAGGTTATCATATGAAATATTTCTACTGTCCAAATTATTATAATTTTTTTTATGATGCAACTTCACCAAGCACTTAAGTCATCTCAGATTTTTTACTGTCACATTTCTTTTTTTTTTCCTCTATTCCTCCTGTATATATATTCTTTTTTTTTTATGAAATGAAAACCTTTATTACAAATTATTAATTTATACATAATTTGTAATAAAGGTTTTCATTCCTCAATGCAAGAAAATGATTTGACTTTTCATCCAGGCAGTGTAAGATGATTATGTAGCAGGTTAGTAGATTTATGTTACTTGTTAGCTATATTAAGTTTGTAACTCTGTAAACATAAAGAAAAAAGCAAACCCCTATAGCCAATAGATGAATTTTGTTGAATTTTTTCGATCATAAACTCATTGTTTAAAGTGCAGGATGTACCTGTTACTGGTATATGCATTTAAATTGGAATAAATCAAACGATCACTAGGTTCATTTTAATACAGTTATTCTTTATCCTATAATTTCTAAATTCAGGAAGTGAAGACCAGTGATTGTGGATCTGTGCACCGCCGCAGTCTCTCAATATTTTTTAGTATCAGTTGCTTAGTTGCTTTTACTACTATTACTAGGTACAGTACTACTATTGCATAGTCAGCCAAAAAAAAAAAAGCATACACTCTTAGATATGTATAGTGTGATGTATATTATATATAATGTATAGAAATTTATTTTTTTTTAAATATATATATATATATTAGTACTATTACTGTGATATAAAGTTTTTCTTTTCCTTAAGTGTGTATAATTTTTTTTGGGCTGACTATATATATATATATATATATATATACTGTATATACGCTCACACACACACTTTTCCTCCACAGCGCCACATCATAGCACAGTATGATGAATGACTTACTGCAGCATTACAGCCCCATTACGAGTTACAGCCTCAGGTCAGAGCTAGTACTAAATTTAGCCTGGTGTTTATTTCAAGCTCAGCATGTGTGTGCCATATGCTCTCTCTCTCATACACACTCTCACACACCCACACACACACACACACACACACACACAGACACTCTGTCTACAGTCTGAACTCTGTTTTACCAATAATGAAAACATGTCAGTTGGCTGACTCGCAATCCCCTTCCCTTCCTCTTTGCGTGTGTGTGTGAAATGTGCCTCATCCTCCTTTATTCTGTATACAGATGAACTCCATCTGGGAGACCCAGTGGATACCCAGGAGCATGTGGTCAGACCATCCCCACATCCTGAGTTCTCATATTGGTGTGTGTGTGTGTGTGTGTGTGTCGTATCAACAAAGAAGAGCTTTACTGAATTCTGATTGGTCGGACAGTTTGGATCGATTTTTCTGTTCTGTAATTGTTGATATGGTGGCGTTTCCTATACGGTGTTAATTATTTATTTTCGGGACGAATCTCTTGTCTTGACGCTTTCTGAGAGTCAGAAGCCACGGAAATGTTCTGCTGTAACTGTACTGAGACCTTGTCATACAACTATAAACGGCTACAAACAGGACTTTAACTAATTAAAAATGGTTAGTGTTGGTAAGTTTATGACCAGTATAATATATTTTAAATCATACAATATTTATATTATCCGGTCCATACTGATGAACAAAGCTAACCCGATACTTCCGGTTGGTTTGTCTAATAGATTTTTACATTTTATTTCAACATTTATTATTTATTTTTGAATGTACAAAGGGTGTTCAAATCAAACCGGGATTGTAAAGAATAACAGAACACAGTTATAAGAGTAAAAAACTCCCTTTTTTAAATATATAATCCCCCGCTACACTAATGCACTTATCCTAGCGTTACACTAGAGCCTGGATTTTCATCAAGGTAGAAAGTTTTCTCAGCACACCGGAGCCATGATCCGACTGCCTGCCTCACAGCTGAAACCCTGGCCTCCCAGGAACTCCTTTCATGTGCAAATGGCGAGGCCAGGACTGTGCGGGGGGGGATGTGGCGATAACTTCCTGCCTCGTTCCTGTAACCCGCAAGTGGTGTCCATGAATGATTGTGTGTACAGTTCACACCGACAGACGACAAGTTATATACTCGCTGAACGTTCACGGGGGCAGGATTCATTCACGGCCGTCTTTAAAACGTTTGCACCATCCAAATGTTTTACTGCGTCTAAGAGTGTCATCACCGTCCTGTAACTGAATTCTTCTGTAAACGTCAATCAGTTTTACACCTTCATTCACGAGAAATCTCATCACAAGTCCCAGTTTGACTTGAACGCCCCTCGTGAAAAAAATCAAAAACTAAAAATTGTGTTTATGGAAATATTTGCTTGAAGTAAAAAAAAAAATCTAACTTGTAAACTTCTACACAGATGAAAACCTGAAACCAACACCCAAGCAAGTGAGTGTAGAAACCACAGAAATAAGCTTCAAAGCTTCACATGTTTAACGATCGTCGCATATTTACGTTAGAAAGACTTCATATCGGCATATGAGAGAGACGATACTCAGAAGACAGGACGCCAGCTGCAGATCGTGTAGGTTGTCTCTGTGGTGTTCAGGGGAGAAGATTCATCTCAGCAGACTTTACATTTCTAAGCGGAGTATGTGTTTTTGAACAGAGTGGTGTCTTTGAACACGAGACGTCCCGAGTGCTTAACACACTGCTGAGAACAAAGGATGACAGCATCTGAGAGGAGGAATGACGAATGAGGAATGAAGAACGTTCAAGCTGTTCCTTTCTCTGACTCAAACTCTAGTCATCAAACCCAGTGATGTAGTGATGCTTCAGCAACATCTCCATCATCCATGGAAAGGAGAACAAAGTACAGGATGAACTGAAACACTTATCATTTTCTACTTTTATGTCTTTTTATTTTATGATATAGGGATGGATGCATAAGGAATTATGTGCTGTTTATAGGAAATATAAATATATGATGGCGTGGAACAAAGCAATTACATATTTATTCATTCAAGAATGACAAATTGTACTTTTTAGCTTATTATCATTATGTTTAATGTTGCAGAACGTCCACAAAACATTTCCTTCCAGTTCTATCAGCTGTAAACCGTTCCCTCAACTCAGGCTTTCTTTTTTTCCCCTTCCACGTTAAAGTAAATTAGACATACAGAGAAACTGTAAATCACAAACTTGTTTATCATTTTTTCAAATTTTTTTTTAAATCTGTTACAAAAACACTGGCACTTGAAGCTCCTTCCATGAATGTTAAATACACCAATCAGCCATAACATAAGACGACTGAGAGGTGACGTGAATCGCTTTATCCCTTTTCAACTCTTTGGGATACACGGTCACGTGTAAAAGTTAGCGTCCCTTCTTTTAATTCTATGTTGTTGTTGTTTTTTCCGTATGTGTTTGTATATAAAAATCATCTGATTGTAGTAGCAGGTCTTAGTATTAAATCCAATCTCAGACAAAGAAACAATGATTAAGCTAAAACTCACACAGGTAATATTAAGTACCCCATTACTGCTTCCACAGGATTTCAGTGGGTAAGTAGCAGCTAATCATCAGCCCTTGATTTTATTAATTTTTTGGGGATTTTCCCCTGATTTTTCTCCCTAATTTAGTCGTGTCCAATTCCTCCCCGTCACTAGGGGGCTCCACATTAAGGCTACTACTACCACTCAGTTGGGAGGGCCGAAGACTATCACATGTCTCCTCCAAACCACGTGACACCAGCCGACCGCATCTTTTCTAACTGCTCGACGGTTGTGGGCGGCGTAACACACTCGGAGTACAGGTTAAGGCGTTGATCGGAAAGTCCTAAGTTCAAACCCCACAACCACCACCACCCACTTGCCATTGTTCGGCCCTTGAGCAAGACGCTTAACCTTCAAATGTATAATGAGATAAAATGTAAGTGGCTCAGAGTAAGTTCGTCTGCCAAATGCAGACATTTTTACATCACAGGAGACATTGCAGAATGTTTATATTACAGCATTTGTTGTTATATCATGGGGGTAGTTAATATTGCCTACATGTTTTTTTTTTTTTTTGGTTGATTTTTGTTAAATAAATAATGGCATGGTGAAAAAAAAAAGTTATATGTTGTTGTTCGTCTGAGGTTGAGGTTGTATTTGCGTAATAGTAAGACCTGTACACTTAACACTTAGTTTTGGAAGTCATTGTTTTAGAGGCAGGAACCATGGGCACAAAGTATAAGGATGTGATTAACAAGATTT